>CM057818.1:2848312-3040812 GCA_030067965.1 Latrodectus elegans
TATATAAGAATACATCAATGTAGATTCTTTTGACGTCATTAATATTCATTTTTAGTTCTAATTATTTTCCTTTAAAAATATCAAAGCACAATAGGGATATTTTACGAAAAACATTGTGGTTTCTAAGGAATTTTATCAAATTAAAATAACTGTTACATACATTGGAGAAATATAATAAATAAACTACAAAATACTAATAACTATGTTATGTGTGTGTGTGTGTGAAAAAGCTGAAGATGTAATAACTATAAACTCACCAAATAAAAATATACTATCAACGTGGTAAAATTGAGAGATATATTTTGAATTCTTTGTGAGAATGAAGATAATTAGAAAGTGTATGTTAGCTTAATTGAACAAATATATTTTTATACAGTAAATAGAATCGTCAATATTTAGGTAACGTTTAGATTCTTTTTCAGGTTGATCCTTTATTGAAAAATTATGGTAAGTTTCACATGTCATAACAATGAATATCCAGCAATCATTTATGACAGAAGTCGCCAAAAAGTCGATTTAGTATAATTAAAAGTCAATCTGATTTAAATGGTGGATTAGAAATCGATGAAAAAATACAAAAGCTTGCAAAACATAAGGAAGAATAACGAATACTGTTGAACAAAGAAAATATTAAACTATTAAAACAAATGCTATTACACGCCAAAACACGTGATGATTTTCAAAAAATAAAGGTTCACAAAAACTTGTTGAATGGTTTGAATAATTAGTATTTTTCACAGAAATTAATCCGGCTTTAAATGAAGAATAACAAAAATAAAAATTATTTTTATTTGACAGATGTATTGGCAAAGTTCAATAACATTCAAACAGTCTTTAAGAAAAACATATCACATTAATTCAAATGCGGACAACAATTTAAAGCTTTCAAGTAAATGAAATTCGCTTAAGTCTTAATTGTTACGTAAAGATTTGCATTACTTTTCAAATTTAAAATTGGATTTAACCGACAGAAAACTGAAAATACATGCAAATCATTTCCAAAAACTAGGCGATGATTTTGGAGATAGTGAAAATAAGAACATGTTAGAATAAATAGATTATCGGGCCACTCAAGTTGAAAATACCAACGATCATTTACAAGATAGTTAAACTCGGACAACAAAAATATTTTTAATTGTGGATAAATATACACTTGCTTAAACATATCTAGAATTTTGTACTGTGGCGATTCCTTTTTTGGGTGTATTCCCTAAGCTCATGCAAGCGTTACTCATGATTTTTTGAGATACGCGCAGACGAGAATTTACAAAATAAAAATAACGGTTTAAATTTAAAATACAAAGTATTTTAACACAGAAGACAATTTTTTACTGATTTACTTCAGCTTGTTTAGCGTAGAATAAATTTTAAACAGAAGAAAAAATGGAGTAGGCGTGAGAACATTTTCGCGCTATGATTTTCTACGATTTTAAAGCAGGATTAAATAAAGAAGAATGCGTTCAACGTTTGCAATTAGCACTTGGTGATGAATCTCCAGCTCGTGCTACTGTATTCAAATGGTTTAGAGAATATAGAAGAGATCGCAATTTCCTTCATGATGAAGAACACACAGGAAGGCCGCCGTCGGCAGTAATCCCGGATAATGTGTCTGCCATACAAAAAATGTTAATGGATGATAATTGCTGTACCTATCAAATGATACAGAAGGAACTTAACATTGGATCCGCAGCCATACACAAAATCATTCATGAAGAATTACATATGAAAAAAGATGCCGCTGGGTGAAGATGCCATAATCTAACTGATCACCAAAAAGAGGAGCTTGTCAGAATCAGTAAAGAAACTCTCAAATTGCTAAATGATGGTGGCTACCACATCATTTCTAAAATTGTAACAGGTGATGAAACGTACATACAGTTTTTTGACGTTCCAACACGTCAAGAAAGTAAAGTATGGGTCTTTGAAGATATCCCACGCCGACAATGGTGAAAAAACAACGCGCACTGAAAAAATGATGTACGCCGTTTTCTTCAGAAGTACCGGATTGGTCAAAGCCATCAAGTTGGAAGGACAGAAGAGAGTAACAGCAAATTGATATACCACTAAATGTCTTCCAGAAATTCTACAAGAACTGAATGTTAAGGGGACTAATGCTTCACAATAACAATGCATCTTCACATACAGCCGGATTAACAGTTGAGTTTCTTAAACAAAAATAAATTAAAGTGATAGAACATTCGCCATATTCACCTGATCTAGCTATGTGCGACTTTTGGTTATTCTTTAATCTAAAAAAGAACTTACGTGGACGTCGTTTTCATTCAGAAGAGATTGATGTGTCTATAAATGCATTTTTTACATCTATTCCAAGAAATGAATTGCTTGAGGCATTTAATCTGTGGAAAATTCGTCTACAAAAGTGCATTGATGCTGGAAGAGACTACTTTGAACACACCTAAATTTTTGTAAGTATAACTTTAAAAACCTAGTTGTATCTCAAAAATTTCAGAGTGAACTTCGTATTGTTGGATCTAGCTTTGCAATCATCTTAATTCTCTTTTAAAAAAGCAGAGAAATAAATATATAATGCGGAATTCCAAGACAACTTAAGACTAAAATTAACGAGTTTCTAAACCCAGCTAGTTTAGTCAAGAGCCATCAAACACATCATTCTCATTGATTAATGTAAAATTTTGATTACATAAAAATAAAAGCTTATAGAAAGAAGTGGGTTTTTTTTTTATCAGTTTTATAGAAGAATCGAATAAAGAACTATAAGAGATTTTAGGGGATGATCAATAGTCTGCTAGTCCTTGATTTATGATAAGAATTTCATTAATCTTGATAGTTTGAATATATTTGTTAAATGTGTTTTTTTACTTTAATATTATATTGAAAAAAATTTTGCACGCAATCCAGGAATTTTTTAAGTAAATTAAAAACACTGGTGGAAAGAAAAAACGTATCGAATATTCAATTTTATATGATTAATTTCAGTTTAAAATAAAATTAATTACTATTTTAACGTAGCATTACCTGAACACTTTTAAAACAACGTTGTAGGATATTAAAGAATCTATTCTCCCATACCAATATATATATATATAGTAACCTTTCCCAACAGAAAGTAAATTATGAATTACTTGGTCAAATAATCCTCTTTAAAATTCAAAAGCTTTGAAAACATGAAATCAATAGAACAGACAGTAAATGTGGCAATTACATCTCTATGTTGCAAATTGTACAAAAAGAGAACAGGTGAGTAAACAATTACATATAACCAATACGAAATCAAAACACAAAAATTTTACTTCAATCAAAATTTAATCTGTTTTAGTCTAAACTTTAGAAATAGAAGTTAATAGACAGAAGCGATGATTTTTTGTAGAAACAAAAATTAATTTAATTCCATTTTAGAATTAAAAAGAAATTAACTTCGTTCTATCAAAACGAGATACCCAAAAGCGATTCCAGTTATCTACGAAACTAATAAAAATATATATATATATATATATATATATATATATATATATATATATATATATATATATATATATATATATATATATATATATATATATATATATATATATATATATATATATATACTGATGTTAAATAAATGTTGAGATCTAACAAAACAATTTCTTTGCAAATTTTAGAAGCAATTCAATATCAAATGTGATATTGAACACATTTTAATACCAAACGATAGTCCTAACATCAATTTTCAATGACATGTCATTCTCGTGAGCACATTACTGGCTTCATAATCAAATCATTTAAAATAAAAATGGTTGCAGTGTGCACGAACATACTTAAGTACAACTAGAAAACTTTCAAGTAAGTATTCATCTTTATAGTAATAAATTTTAATCAGTATAAAATTAAAAGTAAACCAACAAAAACGAATAAGGATTTTAGCATAATATTAAATGTGTAAATTTATTGCTAATATTTAAAAAAATATAAATAAATAATTACTTTCAAAGCACTTTCCCGTCATGCAATGAAGTAGAAACGTTTCAAACTCATTTTTAAATATTTCACACGATAATCTAACCTCACAATGCTAAACACTGTTATACATTACTTCAACAATAGACAACTACATATATGCAGCTAATGAATAATTAAAAAAATGAACTCTAGAACTGAAGTTATTCGAAAAAAATGAACTGAAGTTATTCGAATGAATCGCAAGGAAGATGCAAATCATTTTGTTCTTATTTATTTACTCGTTTTTTAGACATATTTTGCTTTTTGTTGCAAAGTTAAAAACTGCCAGTGATCTGATTAATAGGACGAGCATGAGCAGATTCGAATCTTATTTTGAGAAATTTTTTTAAATTTTAACAATTTTGATTTTGGACAGAGTTGACTAAGGGAGGGCATGCTGGGCAGTTTTCCGAGGTGTCTTCATTAGAGGAACCCCAAAACTAATAGAAAGTTTACTTTACACTGTCAGTTCAATAGAATTATTTGCCAAATCGAATAGAGTTAGTTGTTGTGAAGTAAAAAGGGTCACTGAAAGAATTATTTACCCATGGTCCCAATCAGGTTAGTCAAGGCCCTGATTTTGGAGATTCGTTTATAAAAAAATTTCCCTTTAAAAATATAAATTAACATTTTCATTAATATAATCAATTTAAATCTTTAATTTATAATTCTAAATTGATGGAATTTGAAAGTTACAAACTATAACAACATTTTCGTTTAAAATAAAAATACTTTTAAATTTGTTATTTAATACACAACTTTTTCGTTAATTTTCATGTTTTCTAGCACTCATTTTTGAAAACAGTTTTTTTATTTATTTTCATATAACACAACTCTTCAATTCATTATACAAAATATTATATAAATATTTTATTCCTTTTAAAATTAACCTATTACAACTAAAATACTGTTAAATTACTTGAGCAACTATAATTTGTAGTACATTTACAAGATGACAACATCCAGAAAAACAGGCTCTCATAATACTTGATTATTTGTTACATTATATAAGCTTCAATTTTAAATTATGCATAACAGCACAAAAATTATAGCTTTTAAATAAAGCATAGAAAAACATTTAATAAAGTCATTCATCTACTTTATAATTTGGGTACATATTTAACTGTAAAATAGCAACAAGTCTGGTAATTTATAATTTTATATACAAAAATTATTAAACAAGCTAAATGATTTTGTATCCAAACACATGCTATATGCTATATATATATATAATAAAAAAAAGAAATATTATTTTAATTTAAATATTAGCATATAGTAAAAAATTTTAATCATCTGTATAAACCAGTACTTGTATGTTTTACATACATTTCAAATTTGTTTAGTACTTTATTTACACTGCAATTTTAATAGCCCTTAGGGGATTTCTACTCACATATCCCTTAAAAATCCTCATGTTCATGATACAAAAAATAAAACTTATATTAATACCATTTTTTTCATTCTAAGTAGCATTTCATAAATTGCTAAATGATTACAATCTTTTGATAAAAGTTATGGTTTTTACGAGATAAAATTTTAGGTTTCTTTCTATTTTGCAGAAAGAAACTTAAAATTTTATCTCGTTAAAACCATAACTTACAATAAATGAGTAAATTCAAAACTCATTTAATGTAACAGAGCTGGAAAATTAATAATCCTTTTATTGCTCTTCAACAACACATACAAGTCTTTACCATTAATTTTTTAATATTGCAGAAATTTACAATTTTTACAAAAAGTACATGAGCATAAAACTGCAAATATTAAAAATAAAAAAATAAAAAAAATTATTAACCACAGATATCATTTTTAGTCCAAAAAATGTAGCACTAAAATTGAAAAGAAATATCAACTCACAACAAAAGTTTTTTAAATGATTTTGCAGCACTGTTAAAAAAAAATATATTTCCTTTTCAATATGATTAGTACAAAAATACTCAAAATCTTTTCATTATGAGATATATTACAGAACAAAAAGTATGTTAAAAGTACACAGCCAATCTGGGTAAAATGTGTTATATAAAGACTAGAAAGACCATTATATATTGCTAATAACCTGATAAATTTATAAATGTCTTAATTTAAAGTAATTTTGTGAATAAATGAAATATTTTATTTTTATATCAGGCACTGAACTACACTGCACAGATTTCTTTACTAGATTTTTTATTACACAAATATATATTCAAGCACACAAATAAAGTAATAGAGATTATCTAAAATGTAATTCGATGAAAGTTTTATTAAAAAAAAAAAAGTTTGATATTGATAAAATTTTATTAAGATAAGTTTCAAACAGTGCTGGAAAGCAATAACTTCTTATTCAACTTATATTTGAAACCAAAATCATCAAATGTGTTTGTGAAATACTAACCACTAATACAATAAGGGTGTATGTTTCAAATAAATGAAGAAAAAAAACTTCAAATATTCATTTAACACATGATAAACTTAAAATATTTTGACTTAAAAAAATTCCAACATATTTTATTAATAAATATTACTTTGATATTAAGATAATATTTAATAATGTAATATATAAATTTACTATTGTTGAAAGATTTTGTAACCCAACATATATCACTATAGATTAAAAGTAACAATAGTAATGTATAATATATTAAATTAAAATAGAAAAAATATTTGCTCAACAATTTTCATACTGTTTTGAAAATATTTCATGACTTTCTAAAATTTCATTACAAGAAATATAATAGTGTATATTAGGAAAAAAAGCTTATAAAATTTTATTATGTACACATATTTGTTAAAAATTATTTCTATTTCAAGAAATTCCACTTCAACAAACATAATTTAATAATGTTATTTTTAGAAATGTTCCATTCTTTTTTTATTTTACTAACTTTCAGTTTTTTAATAACTGCTAATAAAATTATACAAAAAATATAATAAATATTTAAAAATACATTTAAATAAAAATAGTGATGTAATCAGCATAGATTTTAATGGAATTTCATATTGTATACTTATAAAAAATTTCATACAAACAATATGCATATACTTAGTTAATATTTGAAAATGTGTATATATTAATAACAAAACTAATGAATAACAAATATTTATTTTTAATAAAGTTTAAAATATAATACAAAATAAAATGCATTATCCAATTTTTTTTTTTTTTTTTTTTTTTTTTGAAAAAAATAGCTAAGTATGATTAATTTTTATCTCATTTGGAATATTACCTAACATTAAATCATATAAAAAATAATAATTTCATATACTAATAAATATTGCAATTAAATAAAAAGAAATTGGAAATGAATTACCTGAGCTCTATTTAAAATCATCTAAAAATAATTTCTCAATAAATTATATATGTATATAAGAATTTGAAAAAAGATATTATTTATAAAAGCAATGTATAGTTTCAGTTTTTGAATTTATATGTGAACTATATAACATTTATTAATAATTTATACTTAAATCTACTAAGTTAAGAGGAAAATGTTATTTACGATTGTATTCCTTCACAACATAAGGTATTATATATTTAAAATTCAATAATCAATTTTAAGGGGTGAAAAATATTATGTTTTCTTAAACAAAGGTCTTTTGTTACTGCAAGCTAAATTATTTTATAAGTTTCCACATAATTATTTTTATGTAGAAACTTTACAAGAAATACTTTTTGGCCTATAATATAAATTTATAAAATTCCTTCTGATTCAATTGATATAACATATTTAAGTAAATAAATGGAAACTAATAAAAAATCGATTTTTTGTGAATACAAGCTCATTAAAATACACCAAATAATTTGCTAAAGAACAAAAATTAAAATATATAAATTATTATAAACTATCTTACCGCCAATTCCCAAATCGACTTTTTGGGGAAATGTGTCTTCTCTGCAGGCTTTAGTTAAAGCAAAAATTTCAACAGGAGGACAACCTTCCACGCAAGAAAATCGGGACATAATGAGCTTTTCTAAATTACAAAAGAGAGCAAAAAAAAATGTGAAATCTGTAGCTTATAAGAGCAAATGAAAATTGCAGTTCGCAGGTTTTCTCCTTATCCCGACCTTCGTGCGATACAGTTGATTCCTTACTCGTTTCTCAATGTCAACTGTCAACTCAGTTTAGTTTTCCTCTAGTTCAATCATGTCCTGATCAGTAGTCATTGGATTAATGTGTCACTAATGCTTCCCGTAAACAACTTCCTGGTTTTAATCAAGAATTAAGATTTAGAGAATGGCATCACTTGGAAAATTCGTCTGCTAAGTTACCAGTGTTGTGAAGTAACTTGGTGTGTCGTAGTTGATTCGACTTTGTATCCTGTGTTACGAAATGAAAAATAAAATTTAAAAAAAATTGTCGTAAAAATAAGGATAATGAGATTAGATTTTGAATTATCATAAGAGATTAAATCATTCCTGACTTTTTAATAAAGAAGTTGCTGTGCTCCTTCCGATAGCTTATTGGCATATTAAATACAAAAAGTTATCTCATAAAAAATGGTTGAAATAGTTGTTATTGGTGGATGTATAGTTGATTTAATGAGGTTTTTAATTATCTTTTTTTTTTAAATAATTTTTGTTAACTCTTCTTGGAATGATAAATTCTTACACATTATAGAATTTTTTCTTACTTTCGGTTTAGTTTTTCTTGAAAAACATTTTTATTTTAGGAAAGTTAAAACGTTCGGAATCATAATTAAAAATCCTATTTTCCATTATTTAAGTGCTTCTAAATAGATATTTTTCATTATTTTCAAACATATATTTAACTGTTTCTGTAAATTACTCTAATTTTTTTGGTTATAATTATATTATTTAAAAATTATCAATATTATTTAAAAATAATATTGATATAAGATATATAAATGAGAGTATACAAAATCTATTTTGTTTTGTTTTAATTTTGCAGTTACGTTAGCCGATTTCCAAGACCTGGAGAAACTATAGCTGGGTACAACTTTTCCAAAGGATGTGGGGGGAAAGGTGCAAATCAGTGTGTAATGGCTAATAAATTAAAAATTTCCACTGGGTTGATAGCAAAGGTTTGAACCACTTTTTTAAAAAATTTTTTTTTTAAATTTCTAAAAAAATGTAGTATATTAAAATCCATTAATTTGAATTTGGAAAAGTGATACAATGATTATAAGTTAATTAACCATGAATGTGATATTAAAAAAATTAGTCTTGTCTTATAAATCTAATTAAAGTTATTTCTTCATTAAATCTCAGTCTACTTTTCCATTGTGTATTCTTTATATTACTCAAATTTAATTATACAATATTTCTTTAAAAAAAATTGACTAATTTCCTAAATTTAATAAATTTATAATTATTATATATAAATATGATAAATTTAAAATTTGATTTAATATTCATTTTTTCCAATTTTTCTTTTTTAAAGATTTTTATGTAAAAAATTGTGAACCATATAGAAATAATTCATTGATAATTTATTTAATTTAATAATACCTAGAAAATAGCTTATATAAATATTATATAATTATACAATATTTATGTATAGCTTGTATTTTATAATTATACAACATTATGTGTAAATACTGTATAAGCTTTTTGTCATTGTTTCACTTGCATATTGTTGTTTTGTATTGTTTTACTCACATAAAAAGGGATCACCTGTTTTTCAATAAAAAGTATCTGTGTGACAAAAATTTTGATCAAATTATGTATTATAATCAGTATTTTTATAATTAATATTGTTTTCTCCCAATAAAAAATAAATATTATCTAGTAAAAATAAATGTAATTGAATGCATATTCAATTAAATAATATCTATTAAAAAATATTTTCTCTTAAGCAAATAAATATTTTTCATTATAAAAAATAATCTTTTGTTAATTAAATATCTTTTATTACAAATGCTTACATCATAAAAGCAGTTGAATGAAAATTGACACATCAAAAATGGATAAAAATAAAATAATAATAGAATAAAATAAAAATGAAAAAAATGTTCATATTTTAGTACAACAAAAGTTGTATTAAAAAATTAGACATGTAAAACTAAATATATAATTTTATGTCTTTTCTGTTAATGAATACATTTGAAAATTTTGCTCATTTTCTTTATAATATTAACTTGTGATTTCTAATCAAAATAAATTAGCTTATTAAATATGATTCCATTGAATAAGAATCTGTAAAGTTAATAAAACATTAACTATTTATATTAATGTTTGCTAAAAACTAACTTGTTAGAAGGATTGCGAAAATCTTTGAGAAGTTACATAATTTATTACAATATAAAATATTTAAAATAATTGCTGCACACCAGTGTTCTTTGTAGGAATATTTTTCAATAGATCTAACCTGAGATATGCAGACTCCATCCATGTAAAGAAAACTTCATTAAACAATTATCAATATTTTCAGGTTTTGAATGAAAATATTAAGAAAGAATTCAAAATCATATGGTAACTATTAAAGAAATTAATTTTGATTTATGTTCACAAAATAACACTTTTTGTCAAAGACAAAAATACTAGTAATAAGTATACATCTCTGAGATTAGGAAAAATATTATAATGAATGTAATTTGTATAAAATTTCGATGATGCCTCATTCAAAAATGTTACATTTATAAAGGAAGTAAGTATTGTGGACTAAAATCTTAGTTAACAATACCTATTTTCTTAATAAATATGATATTTTTTAATCGTGACTTACTTGACTTTTCAAATTTTACTGTGCACAATATAAATACATAAGGCATAAAAATCTTTTAATATAAATTAAAAATGCTGCAATTTCAATTTAGTACTGATTCCTATTTTTGAAATTGAACTAACAGCCAAATCATTAATACTCTGGCTTTTGGTTAATAGTTTGTGGGCTCCAATCCCATTTTGGACTTAGGTGTTTTGATTCCACTTTACTGTGAGTCCCAGTCTAGATTATAATAAATGTAACATTTGTAAGCAAAGCTCTGAATGGCCTTAATTCTTCCTTATAACAGCTTGGTGAAGACAGTTTTGGAAAAGAATACCTGGAATGTCTAAATGAAATGGGCATCAATACAGGTGAAAAGAATTTTATATTTTGGCAAATCTTCTTTAATATTCTTAATTGTAATTCATAGTGTATTTTTCTTAGAATTTGTGACATTTTCAAAGAAATCGCAAACAAGTACTGCGGGAATAACTGTTACTAGTGATGGTAAATATATTTACATTAGTTTCAAACTAATACAAAATATATCACTGTACAATTTTAAGTTTTTGTTTCTATTTTTAGGGCAAAATAGTATTATTTATGTACCAGGAGCTGTAATGGATTTATCATCAAATGATATCCTTGCAGCTGAAGAAATGATAAAAAATGCAAAAGTTTTATTGTGCACTTATGAATGTCCATGTGATAGTCTTCTAACTGCCCTGAAACTAGCTAAGACACATAATGGTAAGTTAATTTCAACTTATTATTAAATATTAATTTCTTTTTAAATCATGTTAGTAATTTTTTACTTAATTAACATACCTTTAAATTAATTAATTGGTTTGTTTTAAAATTTTTGAATATAATTAATTTGGATTATATATATTATTTATATAAATTAACATTTCTCTTCATATATACATATACTTCATATAGAATAATTTTGTACAATTTCAATAGAATTGGATATAAAGTATTGTTTAAAAATTTTATAAATCAATTCAAAATCATCCAAGATTTGAAAACTTTATTTACAATCTAGTATGACTTTTAATCTTAAAAAAAATCTCATTCATTAAAATCAATTTTTTAACAATATTTCTATAAACAGAAAAATATTTAATGGTTTGCATGTTTACTCATAAAAATATTCAATTATAAAATAATATTTTTTTCTGCTTTTCTCTGAGCCACAATAAAATACAATGACAAATAGGCTATCTAATTCATCATTTGAGAAACAGACAATACGTACCTTAGATTGATTTTTATCATTAATAACATACTTTAAAGGTCATAAATTTAAAAAATTTGAATTAGTGAATCTTGCACAATTCTCTAACTTTGATACTGGATGTGTAACCTGTTGTCATTAATCAAATATCCTATATCTAAGAATTACTCTTCAAAAATCTTCTTAGATCCCTGTATCTTTTTGTTCAAATTTTTCCTTGGAAATAAACTTTTGAATGTATTTTCCTTCAATTGACTTACAAAAAATGATGGTATTCAATGTAGAAATTTTCCTAATGAATAAGAATATTGTTATAAAAAGTGACTTTTATATAGAGGTATCAACTTATGTTATTTATCTTCTTACATTTTCTCTTTCATCTATGAATTTAAGCATATTTATTTATTTACAATGTTCTTAAAAAAAAATAAAATTATATGTAGAACACACTATACAGATTTCTATGAATATTTTACATATAATTCATCCTAAATTTTATTTTTCTAAGTTCATTTTTGTGTAAACTAAACTATATTACGTATGCAAATTATGTTTTGTTTCTAAGTTTTTAGTTCCAAGCCTTTTTCAAATTTGTTTTCAGTACATTTTGCCATAAGCCCAGTGGCCTTGTGGTAGCATTTCATGTTCCCAAGACACAGGTTGGCGCTTTGTTCTCGGGCTGAACAAGGTCGACTCAGACATTCATCCTTTAAATGGGTCAATAAAACTGAGTACCGAGTATATTTGGGAACTTAACATTGGGAATTTCACATTAACTGACTACCTAACCAGGATTTAGGACCCTTGATCAACGAAACGGATGTAGGCCTTGGGCCCCCACATAGGCTACCCTGCCTCTGAATTTATACTTTACTCTTTATTTTTTATTAAACAGTTTGATACAAAGACATACTTAGATAAATTCAATGAAAAAGCTTATATTTATCAAACATGGTTGCATATTATGAACCACTAATGAGATGGAGGTATGAAAGAGACATCATTCTCACATCAGATTGCATAACATGTCTCATGATTTGGAAACATTACAACAAAGTTTTTCTTCATTTCAGCATATAGTCATTATTCATAATAAATGTTGTTAGTCCCAGCTATCTACTGATATATATTCATAACATTTAATAAACTTTACTTGGTATTTGCAGTTTTTTTCTTTTTCTGGGAAAAATATGCCAGTCAAAGTATTTTAAAAATTCTTCTCACTATACCATGTAACTGATAAATTTACCCCAGCATTTTTTTTCAAATCAATTGATGAATTATTGATGGAAACAATCTATTTTCCATTCTGTTGTTTTCTGGAAAGTAAGAAAAAATATTATTAATTTATAAATTATTTCTTATGTGAGGATTTAAAATATAATAATTATAATGAAATGACATAGTTTGCTTCCAAGCTTACTTATTTAAAAATAAATATATTTTGGGTGTATTAGACTTTTAAACAAATTAATTACTTTAATTTCTTAGAGATCTGCATCTTTTCATTATAATGTTGCTCTAAAATGCAATTTTATTTTGGAATGTTGTGTGTGCACATGCATCCATTGATGCATGTGAATTTAAAATGAATATATTTTTTATATAACCTGATTTAAACTTATATAAAATTAAATTTAAGCATATTATTTTGTTTTCTAGTTAAAACAGTGGTAAATGCTGCTCCAGCAACTGATCCATCATATGAAAAATTATATCCTTTCATGGATATAATATGTCTTAATGAAATAGAGGTAATACCATCTTTAATAATTTTATCACATGAAGTTTGTAATTTTATCACATTGTTTTTTCAGAAATGATAAAGGACAAAGTCTAATTGAATGTTTAGTACTCTGGCATTTAGCTCAATTATTGTAAATTGGATTCTTACCTCAGACAGCAAACTGGCATTGGAAAAGAAGCACTCAAACCTTCAATTGAATATTTTGTGGTTTGAATTACCACTTCAGACATAGGTATTTGTAATGGTTTGGAGAATTGTAGTTCTTGATTCAGTACATTTTGCTTAATGTTAATTTTGCATTAATGTTAATTTTGACGTGCAAAAAAACATTTTTAAGATGACAAACAAACTTCATGTTTGAAATCATTTTAGATTATAGATCCAAATTGAATTAGCCTTCATAAATCAAAAGGCAGTGTACAAGCAGAAGTAAGAATAATTAAATATCTCTATAATTTTATTTCTTCTTAAACCAGAGTAATTAAATTTTAAGTGTTTACATCTTTGAAATTAAGATTGAATTTTTTGTATAACTTTAAAATTTATGAATCAATAAAAATTGTGAGCTGAAATAAAATTAATTAAATAATTTCTTAATTTTTTACATATTTATATTAAGTTGTCAATGATGTGCATAAATAAAACAGAAGAAAATTATAATAATGTTTTAATAAAAGTAAATTTTAAATTAATATAATCTATGTAAATTTAGTTTGACAAGCAGATATTCAAAGGGCAATATTTAGTATGATATGTGAATGAAGAATAAAAAAGAAACCTAAACAATAGTCATATCTGTATAAAAGCATTATACAATTGAAAATGAAATGTTTCTTTATTAGTTTAATAAAAGACAATATAACTTGTTGAATGATTCTTGTAGTAACAGAAGGAAATAATGTTGTTGAAAACTTTTAATTAAATTTATTAAAATGTAATTATATATTATCTTGAACAAATGTTTGAATTTTTTATATAATAATGTGAATTTTTACTTCTCCTTATATCTTTTGTTGCTTTTTTGTTATATTATTTCTCATGAACATATTATTTTTCAAGAATTTAGTCGATTTTGTTTATGTATTTAAATGTGTTCAAAAATAATTGGTATAAAATATAAGATGTGCATTTTATCTAGGCAGAAGAAGCAACAGGAATACCTTTAAAATCAATTGATGATTCTAAAAAAATATTACAAGTGTTATTTGAGAAAGGTTGTTCTTTAGTGGTACTTACCTTTGGAGCAAAAGGTGTTATATTTCAACATAAGAATGAAAATAATTATACTCATGTACCTGCAAGGAAAGTAGAAGCTGTTGATAGTACTGTGAGTATATTGTTTGATTAAACTAATTTTTTTCTCTCACCTGAAAATTCTCTTTTAATTAAATTTTTATTATTATTCCTGACTATGATTCATGAATAACTAAATAGATAAATGACTCAATCAATATTGTTGGAAAAACATTAAACTTTAAAATATTAAGTATTTGCTCTTATTTCTTTAATAATAATAAAGTCATTTAAATTAAATCAAATTTATGAGCTACTTAAATTTATTTTAGCATTATGATATTGTCATTGACTAGACCCAAACACTGGACAAAATTCAGCAGCACAACTTCTCTCCAGGGCCAAGACCTACAGTGACTATATCTGTTTTCTTGATTAAAGGCCCTGTAGTGTGAAGCATAGATCAACCTAATGCAAAAACCTCAGTGTTTAGTTCCATAGCATGCTTCGTACACAAAGGCATGAAAGGCTAAGTTGACCTTAACTAGTCTGATGGCTGAATCGCAGACTTATGCACTGGAAGCTTAAAGCACTATCACTATGCCACTAGGCTTCACATCTGAACACTGCAAAAAATATATATACAACACAAAAATTTCACTAACTTTACAAAACTATATTAATTTCTTTCAGGAATTAATTTGAAAGTTAGAATTAGAAATTAAAATGGTTGTATATTTGAATTTATTATTTTAAGTCAGCGTAATTTTCAAATTAATCAGGATACACAGAAAAAGATTTTTCTAAAACCTCAACATTTAATCATTACATACATAAAGCAGACTGATTTCTATATTAGTACAAAGTATACCCTCCTTTAGCAGAAATGAACTTTTCAATATGTTTTGGCATGGATTCCTATTGAAATGTTCTTAGAATTTTCTAAGCACTTAAATTGCTCACACCAACTGACATAGTTATTCCTTCCAGTCATTGAAGTGTGTTTATTAACAGCAATTATTTTAGAAGAAGCAAAAGTAGCATGTATTACATGGAATTAACTGACATTTTGTTCCATTATGAAAATTATGTAAATGTTATAGTAAAAATTTTAATTCTAGTAAATCCTGGCTATTACCTGTAAAATCTAGCTTATACTAATGTAGTTTGGTAAAAGCTCAAAATGCACTTTAATATGATTCTATTTCTGATTTTTACAAACTTTTTGTAAACTTTAGGAACTGGGATATTATGAATGCTTTTAGATATAATCTTGTAAGATGGAATTACTTATAGTAAAATTTTCTGTTTTCAATTAAAAAATGAAAATACATTTTATCCTCTTTGGAGCATGTTTTCTTAAATAATTCCACCATAAAATTGGTCTTTTACCAGAAAGGTATTGGTAACTCCTAGCTTTTACTCCAATGGCTTGGTAAAAGTCCAAAATGGAATCATATTAGAACATATTTTGGATTTTTATCATGACATTTTAATTAAAAGTAGATCTTACAGTTAAAATCCTTGGATTTACCAGATATCTGACTTTTACAATAATATATATGTCCAAGTAAGTATAAAATATCAATTTTGTATGATTCTTAAATTTAATGATGTGCAATCATTGACATTTTTAATGATATTTTTTATATTATTTTAATAATATGAGGATTTTAAAAAATTAATATATTTTTTATTTTTACTACTGTAATTAATTATATAATTATTGTCACACCGAATCTGTTTTTTTTAATTACTAAGCAAACTTTTTGTGAAGGAAAAGGGTGTTAATGCAAATATGATAAATTTTAACTGTATTTGTAATACTTACATTAATGTGCAATAGATTTTAATAAAAAAGATGCAAAATTACAAAATATGTTAAATATTGGTTTCATTTAATTTCTAATTATTAACACATTTATTGTGTGTGTGTAACCCACACACACAATAAATGTGTTTTATGTTACATAAAAATAACACACAAAAAATGTTATTATTTTTATGTAATTATATTGTAACCCAAACTTTTAATGGCTGATTTTTGTTATGATTATTCTAACATCACAAAAACCATATAAGTAAATAATATAAAAATTATTAACTTTAAAAAAACCTTTAAGTATTTATCATTTTTCTACACTTTGTGTTTTATGGAGTTAATTGAATTGGCAAATGAAGTATTCACATATGCATAAATAAGAATAATATATTATTTAAAATGTGCATAATTAACAATTGATCCTCTTTGTTGCTTCTGTTTTAAAAATATTTTTTATTAATAAATAAAAAATATTCTTCAAGTTGCTTTATTGGTGCAACAAATTGTTTGTAAATTGCTTACACTTTTAAATTTGCAAAGAAGAGTAAAATAATACAAATTCACTAAATCTTACTTTCATTATTCTTCCTATTTAAAAAAAAGGTAGTAAATAATAAATTCCATTACCGTTGAAATAATACATTTTTATTAAAATCCAGTACATTTGCTGTCTTCAAAAATTAACATTAGAACATAAAACAATATTTAATATATGCTACACTATCTGTTGTCTGGAATATTATGACCTTTCTCATATATTCTGTATACTATCATATTTGGACAAAACAGAAACATGCTGACAAATGCTGCATTCACATTGTTATTATTTGATAAAAACTTCTCCTCAATGGACTGATTATTTTTCTTTGAAATACTCCAATTAAAAGTAATTGATTTCAATAATTCAAAACTTTAAAAGGAATAAAGTTGGCATTTTGAAACAAAGTATTACATGACAAAGATTTAATAATAGTATTAACTGAAGAATTTTTCTTTTCACATTTTTAAAGAATTTATAAAAATAACGGAAATATTAAACATAGGCATGATATAATTTTACACAGGCATAAATTCTTTTCTAATGAAGAATAATAGTTAATTATTTTTCTAGTGAAGAATTCCTTGATATGTACATCCAATACAGAACTAAGTGTCTGGATACATAAAAATGCTTCTTATTTGAGCTTCAGAACTGAATTTATTGTTATATTTAAATGAGTAATTATTTTTCCTTTTGTTATAGGGGGCAGGAGATGCATTTATGGGAAGTCTTGTTTATTTTCTGGCAACCCAACCACATAAACCCCTTTCAAGTCATATTAAAAAATCCTGTGAAATTGCTACTCTTAGTGTTTTGAAAAATGGAACGCAGACAAGTTTCCCAGATAAAGGCGATCTGCCTCAAGAGTTCTTTGAATAAATATTTGTTTTTATAAGAAATTAAATTGCAAGAATATAATGAAATAATATCTTGAAATAATCTACATCTTTCTATTAATCATAACCCAAAGGCAAACTTTATTCAATATTAGCTGTTAAAATTATAAAGACAAAACTATTTTCTTATAGTATATATTTTATATATTAAAAGTTTTTTTTTTACAATAAATGTGTGTGTGGTCTTTTCAATTACTTTAAAAACTCTTGTAACTTTTGATTTAATACTAACATGCAAGAATCATCAACTTAAAATCTATTCATGTATTCAAGGACATTTATATAACTACAATCATGTATCTGTTATTTCTTTTACAATTATATTTTTATTATAAAGTATCTGTTTTTAAAATAAATTTAGTAAATTATTTTTATATCAATACATGGAATATGTTAAGAGTATTTGGTACCTGTAAATTCCATTCTTTACTTAATAAAAATATTTTAATCATATTTTTGCAGATTTAATTCAGTTCTTACAAAGTTTACATATTAGTAAAATGATTATTTTAGTATCAATGCTTTATGATATAAGTAACTAATTTCTTTTGAAAATAAATACTAAAAGATCTAAAATTTATCAACTTATTACAACTATTTTTACAATAAATATGTAAATTCATCTGTTTCTTTTCTTCTTACTACAAATTCAATATTGAAAATCATGTGCTTAATTGATTAAATAACAAGTTTTGCAAAAACATTTAAAATATTTGCATTTTTACAGAAATTCTGAAGGGATGAGAAATATATTCCTTTTACAAAAACTTCATTACAGGCAGTTGTGTTGCTGTGGTTGTTACATGCCCCCTTTTGCCAGCAGTGCTAGATCAGGTCCATAATATTGAAAAAAATCAAGCACAATCAAAGGATCATTACATAAATCATACTTGGACAGCCCCAGTCACTCAAGGATATGTTCTGGCGTAGCTTGTTTAGTGAAACAGTTGGTATGAATCTCGAAAATTTTGGTGTCTTTAAAATTTTTTAATGATCTGGGGGTGACCACTTTGAAAGCAGGTAAGAGCAGTTTGTTGTCTTTTAAAGCTGTGAGCCAGTGAGCTTCCCAGACAAGAACACTTATACCATTGGTGCTCTGGAGGGACAATCCATGTGGTTTTAATCCTGCTTTTTATTCTTGAAAATATTTCTGAAAAGGTGAGAGGTGCCAATGGCTTAATGACCTAACAAGCTCTTGTCTTGACCAAGGTGTTTGCATTTCATTTCCCTCTAAAGACAGTCCTAGTTATGTCAAAAAATATTGATTGAAGTTGTGATAGAAAAAATTTTTTCAACCTCACTGATTAACATTTTGTGCTAAGTTCATGAATATGTTTGGTATTTTAAATTATTGGTAATGCTAAAAATTGCAAATGTCAGTAGCAAGAGAACATAAAAATAAATTCTGTTAAATTAAAAATACTTTCTGTATTTTTTATTTGTAATGTAATGTAAAAATACTTTCAGTGTTTTTAATTTCTTAAAAATAATCAAAATCATTTGTGTGTGACATAAGTAAAATAAAAATAATTATCACAAAATAACTTTAAAATTTTGATAGGCAAGAATAATGTTATAACTGAACACAGATTACATATTTACACAAAGTTTTTGAAACCCTTTTTTAGGAATAAACAAAAAAATCTCATAACAAAAACAAAATATTTTTTTCTGAACAGAATTTTATATATCCATCAACAGCATTTCTTTCACAAAATAAATTTTCCATATGAAAAAAAAGCAAAGCAAGTCTAAAAAACGATGATTCATAGGTATTGGTAAAACACTGTGTGAAATTACAAAATGTATACAAGAAAAGATTTTCAATATGCAAAAATTGCTTTTTGTGTTTTGAAATACCTACTTTATGGTGAACAGATGTTGTCTGCATATAACAGATTAAGGCATTGTTAAAAAAAAGTTTTTCAGTAACAGCTGAAAATCTATTCGGTAAATATAACATTATTGATCATGACTTTCCCCAATCAACAAGATATTAGGCAGATTCAATTTACGAAAATTCAAAATGTTGTCATATATTCAAATTAAGTTTATGTCTCCTCAAAAATAAAAGAATAATTAACTATATATTAATGACAAACTGTGTATGCTTCATTTACTGTTAACAAATTAAAATATCATTTTTAGTTCTTTTATTTATTACATGGAATAACAAATGTTTGAAGTAATCTACCTGAGAAGAATAAGCTCTTGTCAACAAATACAAATTATAATGGTATTGATTTTCAACTTTTTTAATTGTACTCCAACTTTAAAAATAAAAACAAATTATCAGATATAAAACCTTCATTTAAAAAAACATTATTTATTAATGTTAATACATTATTTGTTAAAAAATGATACCTGAAGGAATTGAGGATACAATGATCCCAATTTTTATTGCTATTTAATAACAAATTCAGAGCATAATTCATTAATTATGTCTGAAAATGATTAGTTTGAATGTATCAATAGTTCCAATGATTAATTTTATAAAACTTTTAGTTCTTGATCAGACAAAGATCAGATTTTAAGAAAAATATAACTGACTCACATTTTTTACATAAAAAGTAAATGAGCGGATGTAAAATTAGATTTCTAAATTTCACATTGATAAAACCGATACTTTATAATTAAAAATAAAAATATAATTTTTTGTTGTTGTTCCATGCCCCCAAGGTCAGCAGCGCTAGACCAGGTCCATGAGCGTGTACACCTTTTAAAAGTGCAGCACCATAAGTGGATTCTCCATAAGCTCTTTCCTGGAGAGACCAAGGCATTGAAGAATATGTTCAGGAGAGGCTATTCATTAAACACTTGGAGCAAATTTTGAATTTCTTTGAACCCTCAATGTATCCTAATAGTAAATCTAATTTGTTTATTTTAACAGTTGTAGTTAACATCATTAACGATTAATCATTTAAATGCAAGAAAATTATGATCAATTTATAATTTTTTGCAACATTTTAGCTTTTCATTTCAAAATAAAATAATTTCTTAACATAATTAATATACTAGAATTGTTATTTTCAGAAAGTTTATTTTAGTTTCAAATTATTTTTTCACCTACTGAATACCTTGATACTTTCCAATTATGATAATTTTATTATTGTTTTCTTAGAAAGGAAAATCTTGTAAACTTTAATGCTTTAAAAACTTGGTCCAAAATAACTGAATTGGTAGAATTTGAATCATTGAAGTCTAAAATAATTTAAACACATGAAATAAATTGAAAGGAAAATATTTTTATTAGTTAAATATATTGTGTCAATAAAGATAGTCTAGTAATATTATAAATAATAAATTTAGTTATGTATGAAAATTAGTATCTTTTCTCAATCAGTATTAGGGATACCATGAAAATTTAAAGTAGATATTATCATTCTAGCATTATTTTCGTGTGAAATAAATAAAAATTTATTATTATAAAAATATATTATTTGACTTATTCATGCTGAAGGAAAAATAACTATTACTTCAAATTAGTGACAATATATATTCATCCATTATCCAAGTAACATTGTTTATATATGACTTACTGACCAATATATATATGAATACCACTTTTTCCAGATGTTAAGTTAAATAAATCAATAATCATGATCTGTTTAAAATATGAAAATTTAGGATCTATTTCCTTATAAGTTTCTGCAAAAACCGACATCAAAATTTTGATGGATTGAATTAACAAAATTCTTACATGTACTACTCTGCTGTTAAATGTATGTTATTTATTTATACTTCATTTTGAACATACCTGGTCAAAAGTGGCAAAGGAAAAAAAGCCTATATTTTTAATGAAATAAAAATGGATACATTTTTTTACTTGGTAACAACAAGGAAAACTGGCATTTAAATCTATTTTTCAGTATACATTATTTTAGTTGTAAAAAAAATATTCCATTCCAAAAGTATTTTATGATTAAAATTTGATTTTATATTTTAAGCAATTTTAGAATATTCTTAATTTTTAAACAAACTTTTTTATTTTTTTAAGAAATTCTTTTATTTTGTTAAGTATTTTGTTACAAAACAGGTTTTTTGGAATTTTTCCAAAACTTAAATTTTATCAAATCTTTTTTTTACGTGCACATATAAGCACTTACAGCATCCATGTATATTTTATAATATTAGGTGAATGAAACAATTCATTGAATGTAATCTTGAGCGTGCACATTTGACTTGTAGCTCAGAAATTCGCATAATGCTGTATACTGTAATATTACTAACAACCATACACAAAAAATACTAAATTAAAAAAAAAAATAACCCTTTGTATAAACTATTGAAAACAATACAATTTAAAAACTATTACATTTAAAAAAATGATATTCTAAAACTAAATATAAAAATATATTTTAAAATTTATTAATAAAAGTAATAAAATAATTTAGAAATATTCTACTTTTATTTAAAATACAAAATTTAAATGCAAATCATAATACAGGTAATGCTTTAAAATATTCAAAAAAATTTTTAACTTTCATTAAAATTACAAAAATGTGTTCTAAAATATAATTTATTTTCATAGTTATAACTAGAAGATAACTGAATAATTTGAAATAATATAAATTTCAATATAAATATTTAATGAAAAAACATAATTACATTTTTTTAAAAATAGAAAATTTTAAAATGAAATTAATTATTTAAAGCATGATGGAACTGAATAAGAATTTGGATTGAAATTTTCTTTTAATGATAGCCTTACAAGACAATGATTACAATGTACTGAAGAATTAATATTGCCACAATAAATAAAATGAAGATAAAGGTCTAAAAACAACTATTTATGTGAAATAATAAAATTTCAGTTGTATAATAAAAAAAATAATTTTCTTCTTTAGCAGTTTATCAGTAAATTAAATCACGAAAGCAATTTGGTTAAAAAAAGAAAAAGGTTGAAGAAAAATATTTAAAATATTATAATTTATAATCATATATCATCAATCACTACATTTTGCAAACATAAAGGATATTTCATTTTTTCTTGTTTTACTTTTGCTCAATTTTGTAAATAAACACAATCTCTGAATTTTTTATAAAACAGTTAATAAAGTTAATATCAATATATAAATAAGAAAAAATTTTAATAATGGTGAAATCTTGATGAAATTTTTTCAAAAAATTAAAAAAACAAACATGGAAAATGAGTAGATATATTGAGACAAATAATTGCTAAATTTCTACATTCCTAATGACTTTTAATGAAACATTTGATAATCCTTAATATAATAATTTTAATTCAGTAAAGTTCTCCTTTAATTAAAAGAATGGTTATAAAATATATCAAATCAAATAAAAAAATAATAATAATTATGAGTCCTCAAGATGAAAAAGAGACACCAAAGGAGTTATAATTCTATACTTCTTGGAATATTTTACTTACTGTATTCTTCAACCACAAAATTATATATGTTCTCAATAATAGTGTAAAGATTTAATATTAGATGGCAAGTTTTAAAATCATAATTCAGTGACATAACTAACAAAATGCAAAACAAAGGTTAGTGAGAATATAACAAGAATAACAAGGAATAGTGAGACAGAAATCAGAATAACAAAACTGCTCAAAATTAGATGATATCATTCAGTTAAATTATTTGTTATAGCTGATCGCATTAAATCTTTAAATATATTAAGGGATTCCATACAACATTTTTATGACACTGTTCCATTTTATTTTTAAATATATAATATCATTCAAGAATGCTGACATGTTAACAAAAATATTATTATATTATATATCATAATATACAGATAATTTCAATAATTTACCAAATATTTAGCTAAAATTGGTTACAATTTCAACAAAAGTGTAAGGGAAATTCTAATATATGAAAAAACTAAACATGTCAGCAACTTTTCCAAACATGTAATGGCGAGAAATGTAATGTCCACATCAAATGACGAGAGTAATAGTTGCTAGAACTTTTTATGTATTAAATCAATAAGAGCGAAATATTACATTAAATCTAAAAAATATATATATATACTACAAATAACCTGAATCTTTTGAGAAACTATAATTGATAGGAAAATTATAAATATCTTCCTTTATTGATTTGAAAGAATATTCAGTTTTCCTGAAAACTCTTTTATTGAATATTTCAATAATAAAAATTCTAATAATCCATCTTTTAATTTAAATTGAAAGAAAAAATAGATGCTAGCATAATAAAACTGGGAAGAATTAATGACATTTCCATATAAATATAGTGACTATAATTAAAAGAAACAGTAACACTTTTTGCAATGATCATATTTAACTTCTTAATCAAAAAACATAAAGTTATTATATTTAACTTAAAGTTTTCCAGAAAAAGACATGGATGTATCATTTTTATGAAATTTTGTAAGAGAGTTGAAACATTTATAATTATAATAGGAATAATTTAATATTTATCAAATAAAAATTTTATTTATAAAATTAATAAGATTAAAAATTTTTTTGTTATTTTTAAATAATTATTTAATAAAATTAAAAATTTTTGTTATTTTTAATTTTAATCTGTTAATTGAATATATGAAATATTTTTCGAAAAACACTTTCTGTGTAAAAAACGTTTGATTTTCTTTCATTTGTAAGACCAAAGAAACTAAAAAAATTCAAAATCTAAGAGGAACTGTAAATTATTTCCTTAAATATTAGAAGAATAAAATCAGACAAGAACTAAATGATTTTACACATGAATTAATGATTGTATACCATTGATCAATACTGAAATTTGCACACTAAAGAATTTAATTTCCAGAGAAAATTTGCAAGTTAATACAACTGACTGAAGCAATTAAAAGTTTAGATTAAAGAGTAATTTTCTGCCAAAAAATTCTAAAATTAAATTAAGGTTAAGCTTTTAGTTTGTGCTATGATGGTGGTATTCAGAAATGATTAAAATCTTCAAACACTACTGTTCACAAAATAACCAATTCCTTCTTAAATGGGTGAAATATGCAAGTTTTCAAAATCAGTACTCTAGATAATTTTTGTAAATTATGTAGAGTACTGATTTAATAAGTAGATTTAATATTTAATGTATGTATAGTATTGTAAGAAACTACGGATTAACACTAGTTTTATGTCTAAGTGATAAGCAGTTAATATATTTTAGCATGATTTGTTAATCTGTTAGCTTTTGTGAAAAACTAAATTAGCAGCATTGAAATCAAACCAAGATCTGACTGCCAAATAGCACATACAAAAAACTAAGATTCATTTGGCAACAGGAATAAGAAAGTTTTGACTCTCTTTTAAATTTCTTATTGACTTATTTTCCACCTATAATTGATTCATTTTTTTTTACTTAAAGTACTTTCTCACAAGAAAAATACATTATAAGAATTTTTTCACTGTTATTAGAATGTCTAGACAAGATTCCTGTCGCTTTAATTCGACGAATTTGCTATGATGGTAATGATACATTAGTACCCACAGTAATTTTAAAATTCAATGAAGAAAATATGATGAAGGTAAAAATTTTGGAAAACAGCTCTTATTTATATTAATATTGAATTTTCAATAGAAATCCTCTTCCTTTTGAGAATAAGAAAAAATTACCAATACTGACAATAAAGCAATATATTAAGATTAGAGAAATAAATGCTTGAAATATATATTAAAAGTAAAAATACTTAAATATACTATAGTCTGAAAAAAGAAAATTGTAGACTAAAGATGATCGTTTAGAGTACCTCATATAGTACACAATTATAACCTTCTCAAATAAATAACTGCTTTTAAATAATAATAATTATATGATTTAAATAAGTTAAACTATGATATATAATGATGATTATATACTTTGAAATACTAAATATAATTTCTATAAATATAAAGTTCATAAAATTAAATGAAAAACTAGTTATGTCTCTTATTAACAATGAAGAAATATAAAAGAAACATTTTTTATATATCTATTTTACTTTCGGTTTCAAATAAAGTTATTACAATAAAAAATTTTCATATAAATAAAATACTGTTCATCTAAATAGAAACTGCTGCAGTGTGTTTTTTTTATAAAAGTACTAATAAAGTATTTAATTATCCTGTAAAATATTCATTATATCATTATATTCCATTTGTTTATCATATTCATCTTGCTTAAGACGGTCAATACTAGACTGAAATCTCTGTTTCAGTGCTTGATTTTCAATTCCCAAAATTTCTAACTCTTGTTCCCTTCTCTTAGCTTGTAAATTTGAAATAGTACGCTCAAGTTCATCTAATTTTTCCATGAGAGCTGTGCGTTCTTCATCAGTCTTTTGTTCTTTCAACAGTTGACCCAAATTTTCACCAGCTGTTGCAGATTCTAGCTGTGAAGCAGCAATACTATCGTTTTCATGACCATATTCTTGTTCTTGGATCTGTGCCATTGCGGTTGGGCTTGGCTGCATGCTTTTAGATAAATCAACCATCTCTTTTCCATTTCTGCTTTCTTCATCATCCATGACTTTATCATTCTCTTCAATTATGCTTTCTAATTTCCTAGCTGAATTTTCATCAACAATATTAACATCATCTTCATCGCCACTTTCATCTGTACTGCTAAGCACTTCACCGAAAAGGTCATATTCTGCTACATCTGCAGCTTGTGGATTACTGAGATCTCTTCCCTCAAGAGATACAGGATCTTCAGCTTCAAAATCTTTTTCAGTATTTTTTGTGTCTGTTTTCTCATCTTCAGCATTCACAATTTCATAACTCACACTAATCGCTTCTGTATCGGTGCGAAGAAGCCGTTTGACCTCTTTTTCAACATCAGGAAGATCGACATACTTTTTTTTCAAAGTTTTACGAAATCGACGTTTCCTAACGTTTTTTAAAGGTGGAGTGATTCCATGGGGCAACATGTATCGTTTATCTTTAGCATCTTTATCTTTCTTCTTCGGCGACACTTCCTCATCACTTTTAGGAGCATCACCTTCCGTGGCTATCATTATTTGGCAAATATCCGCAGTTTTATAGAAAATTTTTTTGTCCAAAGTTTTACAAGATTCGATTATGGTAGGAAGATCGTATAATTTTGCAGGTAATTTATATTTATCAAATTGAACAGTGGCATGCCTCATATCTTCTTCTAATGCAATAGACAGTCTATCTTCTAAGTTTGTAACACCAGATCTTACTGCAGCTCTTAATACAGCGGCAGGAGTAGGGGGTAAACGTAAAATAAATTGATTTTCTAATTCAGCTGGTTCCCCGGAGTATTTCCTATTATCGTCACTCATTTTTCTAAAATGTCACAAATAAAGTTTCAAAATTCAATGTACATGTCAAAGAAATAAAATGAAAATTATTAAATGAAAGCACATTCGCAAGCTTCACAATCAAGCTCTCAATAATAACATGAAAGTTGACAATAAATAATGTTAGATGATGGATTGATGAAAAATATATCAAACGAATCGATCATTTGTTGTAGAACTAACGATGATGATATGCTCATTTCTATGTGCAACACTATTTACTATTTTGATTGCACTAAAGAGGAGATGGGAAAAATATCTATAACCAGTATTTTGTAATCAGTATTTGAACGTAGTAGCCTATTAACAGTATATTTTTTCCAAATACTCGGTACTTGTAGTAGCAAAGTGTGAGTCCGAGCATCCTCAAACAATTGTACTTAACTGCAAACACCTGTTTCAAAATAATCAATAACAGTTTCAAGTATAGAAGAGCCAAAGATAGAGCGAGTACGTGTAAACGTGACTGTTTCAAAGTAATCCGTGTCCTTACAATGTTGTTTCAAATCTCAGAAGTGCAAAATATCATGAGCGCCGGTGAAGTAGCTAGTAGATGATACCACGCCCACTTTGTCTTTCAAGAGAAACGGTCCTTTCTTATTGAGGACACAGTATAAACAGGCATTATTTTCATTCAAATTGAACACATCGAAATAAAAGTTATCTAAATTACTTACTATTTTTAAAAAAAAATATTTTTGGATAGTTGTGTTTATTCTATATTTTTACAATTATAATTATGGGTTTCAATAAAGATATTTTAAGCATATTATTCACCTTATTGACATTGAAATAAGCACTTGGACTTTATGAATTAAATTAAATATCATATTGTTAGATATATAATCATGAAAATTTTCAATTTTTCTTTTCTTTATTGATATTCAGTGGCAAAGTTTCCTACCCATCTTATTCCCTGTGACTTTATCCGTGCATGCAATATTCTGCTATTTGGTTATAATTTTACCCTTCATAACAACGAATTATGCTTCTGTATATAAATTTATTTATATCTATACAGTAAAATTATTTTTCCTTTGGTGTATATTTAGTCCAATGTTAGAAAATAACAAATTTTTATCAAGAATAATTTGTAAATGAATTTCGTTGAATAATATAAAGTAAAATATATATGCACTACTGGCCATTAAAATTGCTACACCGAGAAGGCAACATGCTACAGACGTGAAATTTATATGAAAGGAAGAAGGTGCTATGATATGCAAATGATTAGCTTTTCAGCGCATTCAGACAAAGCAGGAGCTAGTAGTGACACCTACATTGTGTTTAAATGAGGAAATTGTTCAGTCGGTTCCCCATACACAATGTGCATTTGAACGTTTTTGCCTGTTGAAAAGCTGTTGTGATGTCTCGTGTAAGAAGGAAAAATGCGTACCAGCACGTTTCTGACTTTGATAAAGGTCGAATTGTAGCGTACCGGGATTGTGGATTATCTTATCGCAGTATTGCTGCTTGCGTCGGTCGAGATCCAATGACTGTTAGAAGAATATGGAATCGATGGGTTCAGGACGGTAATACGGAACGCCATGCGGGATCTCAACGGCCACCTATCACTAACAGCCGAGAAGACAGGCAGATTATTCGCATGGCCGTAATGGATCGTGCAACCACGTCACATGCCGTGATCCAAGAAACGGGGTCATTTGGAAGACAACAAGTGTCTGCACGAACAGTTCGACGACGTTTGCAGCAGCATGGACTCTCAGCTCGGAGACCATGGCTGCGGCTTTCCTTGACGCTGCATCATAGACAAGAGCGCCTTCAATGGTGTGATCAACGATGAACCTGGGCGCACGAATGGCAAGACGTCATCTTTTCCGATGAATCCAGGTTCTGTGTACAGCATCATGATGGTCGCATCCATGTTTGGCGGCATCGTGGTGAACGCACATTGGCAGCGTGCATTCGTCATCGTCATACTGGCCCATCACCTGGCATGATGGTATGGCTTGCCATTGGATACACGTCTCGGTCACCTCTTCTTCGCATTGACGATGCTTTGAACAGTGCACGTTGCATTTCTGGTGTGTTACGACCCGTGGCTCTACCCTTTATTCGAGCCCTGCGAAACCCTACGTTTCAGCAGGATAATGCCCGACCGCATGTTGCCGGTATTGTACGGACCTTCCTTGATACGGAACATGTTCGGATGTTGCCCTGGCCAGCACGTTCTCCAGATCTTTCACCAATAGAAAACGTCTGGTCAATGGTTGCCGAGGGACTGGCTCGTCACCAAACGCCAGTCACTACTGTTGATGAACTGTGGCATCGTGTTGAAACGGCATGGGCATCTGTACCTGTACATGCAATCCAATCTCTGTTTGACTCAATGCTCAGGCGTATAACTGCTGTTATTACTGCCAGAGTTGGTTGTTTTGGGTACTGATTTCTTAGGATCTATCCAGCCAAATTTTTTGAAAATTTAATCACTTGTTATTAGTATAATATATTTGTCCAATAAATATCATTTTGTTATCTGCATTTTTTCCTGGTGTAGCAATTTTAATGGCCAGTTGTGTATATAACATTAAGTCAACTGCAGTGAAACCTAGAAATTAAAAAAAATATTTCTTTTTTTTTTTATCTAAAATTAAATTTTAATAAATCTCTTAATTTTATTATATTTAATGAGATTTATATAAAATAAAAATATCTTCTCAAGAAGTGTATGATATTTTAATATTAATGTAATGTTAATAACTCAGTACTTTTGTTTTAAAAAACTTAAAAATTATTCACTAGCAAAATAATTAAATGATTCCTAAGCTTATAAAATTATATAATTTCCTTTAAATTGAATTTTTTACATATGATTTTTTAATATAATACAATATGAAATTTTTCTTTCATAATGATTGTTCAATAAACATTCATGTTACTACTTTCTGCTTAAACAATGAATTTCAAATAAGTATATTTTCTTTCAAATATTTTTTTAAATTCTGGAATTTTAAAAAGACCAGTCATTATAAAAATTTTTTTTTTCTAACAAATATTAAAAACATGTAATATCCTTCAAATTACAAAGGTTTTAAAATCATTCTTCTTCCTCTTAAAACCTAATAATACAAAAATAAGTTAATAAGTAAATAAAACAATAATGTTTGATTTTAAGTGATATATTTCGCAATAAAATCAGATTTAAATTTTTTAGCTGCTGCTTTTGGGCATAAAAAATTGAACACTATTATGCACATGCAATAAGATTAGAAACATTAAATTTAGTGAGCAAAATGTTTTAAGTATTAATAAAATTACCTATAAAAATTTACTCCAGGAATTTTTTGAAGGTCTACTTGTACATCCATAAGTACAGCAAGCAGCCATATTTATTTAAAATTAGAAAATTCCAAATAACAACAAATTCAACAAGAGGCTTAATAGTAAACAACAGGTTTTAGTGTAATGTTTTGGAAGACAGAGGGGATATGCCACATACGTCAAGCGTTGACCAATAGGGCGGCTCCATTTATGTTCCTTCCTCCATGATTTACACAATCGCTTTATGATAGGGAAACTGGGTGGGAGAAAGGAAATGACAGTTGGTTAAGCTAAAAAATAGAAGAAGGATACTTGGGAATTGTATTTCTCTTTGGGTTGGAGAGGGTGACATAATGAATTTCTATTACGAAATAAAATAAGCATGTATACTTACTTCATTTTGGTAAATAAAATAAATGAGCTGAGAAAATCAATAATCGGCACATTTGTTCAATGATTATCGTTCTTTACCAAATATATCACGTTTTTTTAAATATAAGAAATGCCTATAATTCTTGTTATATATTTAGCAATTTTTATTAACTTTTAATTTTGTTATTATTTCTTTTAAAAAAATTATTTTATTTTATGAACATTCATAACATATTTATTTGAACCTTAAACTAGGTTAGGTTTTTAAATTAAAAAAAAAATGTTTAAAGTAAATTTGTTTATTTTCTGTTATTTCCATTGTTATTTTAAACCTTCTACTTTACGATTCTTCACAAACTATTTAACAGTTAATTATGAAAATTCATTTATATAATTGGAAAATCCTACTTAATTCAAACAAAAAATTAAGCTTAGATTAGGTTGAAAAATAGAACGTATATTATCTAGTCTAATTTTATATTTTATAATTGACATTAGAAATCTTAGAAAATTACAATTCAGTAATTTGAAAACTTTCTTGGAAATCTTTTCCAAGAAATTGGAAATCTATTCCATAAATTTTGAAAACAAATATAAATAAGTAAAGCTTATGATTTTTATATCGAATGAATGTTTGTGTTTATATGTATGTTTCAGAAAAATTACAAGTTCAAAAGTTTTCACAGAAAAACGAATCGTAGAGAAATAACTTAAGTTTCTTTGCCTCATAATAGAAATTAAAGCATTATAGAAAAAAAATTGCGATTAATGAAATGTTGCATAAATAATAAGAATTATTTTTACAGATTATCTCATAAGTTCTTTTTTTATTAATATTTAAATGAATCCTTATTTATAAATTATAATGATTTAAACTAGCATTAATTATATTAATTAATTTTATGGAATAATATTAAATATTATAGATTTAGTTATTTAATTTTAATAAACTATTAATTAATATATTTTTAATTTAATTTATTTATAAAATTTAAAAAACTTTGTCATTACTTATTAATTCAATAGATGGCAGTACGAAAAAATTGTAATCAGTACAAATTGAAATCGATAAAATACTTAATTACTTTAAAAGTAACTGTTCTCAGTGTGTACTAAATACAAGAAAAGTAACAAGGTGTTATCCTTAGTTTGCACAATACATTTTGTAATTAAACTCAGCCTAAAATCACCAAAGACTCTCCTTCATACAATTAAAGATTAACAAGTTGTTGTAGTTTCCAATTCCCGTGATCAGCAAAGCTAGATCAGGTTCATGAATCCCTTCACCCAAAAAAAAACATTCCTTTATGTTCATGAAATGCTTATGCATCACTTAATCATTATGTAAATTAATAATTTACCCATCATGTTATGAGTATTTTCTTTCGGAATAGAGGGTAAATGGCCGGAATGCTAGAGACCCATCAAACTCTAGATCAATGGTTCACCCTAAAAAAGTCAAGCACCAGAAGGGGATCCCGAATCAGGTCTTGCTTGGTAATAACTAAACAAGATAAATGTGGTCAGGAGAGGCCTGCACCGAAGAACACTTAGTGCATTTCTGGAAATGTTTGTTACCACCTACGAAAGTCATGGAAAACAGATGGCCGCTAAGATAACGTGCTAGTACAGTTTGATCTCGTCTACTGCAGCCCGGAGCCAAGGAGCCACCAGGACACCTCTCCTAATACCAAGGATTTAACAAGCTCTAATCTTAAGCAATTCCTCTAAGGTGGTGTGAAAGTTTTGGAAAGAAAATGTTAAGGCTGGGCGGAAATGCGCCGGATATTGCATTATATATATATATATATATATATATATATATATATATATATATATATGTACATTAATTATATATATATATATTATTAATTATATATATTTATGTGCATGTACAGTCAATATATATTTTATATTTTCTGTAAGAGTCTTTTGAAGAATTTCAGCAAACATAAGTGAAGTTTCTTTATTTATTTGACTTTTTATACTTATTGAAATACCAGTTGTCTTTACAGTCCCAAAGCGATTGTAGGTTCAAATAAATTGAATAATATTGTTGAACAACTGCAGAGAGCAAAAATTTAAATTACGAATAACTATGTTTTTAAAAAATTAAAAAATTATCTCTACAAAGATTTATAATAAATACCTCTTCTTCAGATGAAAATTTGAAATTTATATCCATTTCAAATTTCTAGGAAGAGGAATTGGTTGGTTGGTTGGTAACTGTTCTGAGACTTTTAGCTGCTCCGGCTTTTGTCTCTATTATTCTAGGAACATCTATTTCAAAATCTGTTGATGCTTAAAATGGATTTAATAAATGTTTTCAGTTTTTTGGGTTCGATGTGATGATTTCGATCAACTGATTGTAATTTGTTATTTGCGCTTGTATTTTTGTATTATGAAAAAAATTGTTTGCGGTCCTGTTTATATCTGGGGCAATATAAGATTATACGTTCTGCATTAACAACTGCATAGCATGAACTGCATCTTTCTGAATCAGTCAGATTGAACCTGCAAAACAGGGCAGGAATCAGCAGCATTCCAGGTAGGCTTCTAGCTAGCAATACATCCTCTTTGCGTGAATTGAGAGATCTCCCCATCGTGTTCCACTCCGGGATGTCTCCAACCCTCAGGTAATAGTCACTGTTTTTGAATATTTTATTATGAGTTTTTTAAATGTTGCTTTTGATGTATGAGTAAAAGTCTTCTACAGGAATTCACTTTATATCAACATTATCTTTTGTGACCGTTTTGGCTAGATTATTAGCTTTTCCATTTATTATAATATCTTTGTGGGCTGGAACCTAAACAATTTGAAGTTCTTTGAAGAATTTTGAGGCCTACCACATTTTGTGTTTTAATCTTAATATTATACTTGCTGATTTTTGGTTACATTCCATCAGTGCCATTAAGACAGATTTACTGTCTGTATATATTATATTACTTCTTTTGTAAATGATGAATTCATCTATAGATTGACAGATCGCCATTGCTTCCGCAGAAAAGACCGAATTTATATTGTTAACTATAAAAAGTATCCAAATCATCCTTTCTCAGACCATCCAGCAATAGAGGTTATATCTTCTTTTTTAGATGCATCTATGGCTATTCTGTTAGTTTGGTCTGGTAGTCTATTGTCAAAATCGTTAAAAAATTGAATAATTTATTGGTTGGTGAGAGATTTATCTTGGAAATCGTATCTGTCGACATGGATGGAGAAATTGTTTGGAGAGTGAATTTGTGGGTACTTAAACTGAATAAAGTGGGATATTTTAATGTTTTCTTCCTGTATTGTTTTCACAAGGGGTATGTGATATCTCTTTTCAACTGTATTGCAGCTGTTTTGGATGATATTTTTGAGAGGTGATTGTTGTTCCAATGACATATGTTTTAGTCAAAATCTGCTTGATATATTCCTAAATTCAGATTCTTTTGTGCCAGTATTTGCAATCTTTCGCAGGGGGATATTAGGGACCGTAGGGACCTATTTGCCCTTCTCAGTCCGATCAGCATGCCTCTCTTAGACTCGTATGTTTGCTGGAACTGATTACGATGGCCTGTCATTCTCTTCAATTACGGCGTCATTTGCGGCATGAACAAACTTTTAACTATTATTTTCCAAGCAGCAATAACGGCGCGAATTTTGCTCACTCTGCCAGTTCCTCACCTTATATCTTATCCGACGTGAGCTAGAGAGCTGCACATTTCATGTCATTTGTATATAGCTCTATAAGGTGCGTTTATCCTTAAATTTGCATAATTTTCTGCCCACTTCTTCTTGATGTCACATTTTCAATGAAGGGCAGTGTATCAGACCTTTATTAAAAGTGAAAAATCTAACTAATACCCTATGTATTTTCTTTCACTAACTTGTTTTTTAATTATAATCTTTTAATTTTCAGGTCGATTTCCTTTTTCCTTTATCAACTGCTACAAAAATAGTATCACAGAATTTTTTTTTGTAAAATTGAAAATTCTAAATATTTGGTCCAAAATATTAATAAATTATAGAATTTATGCTCTTGCAGTTTAAAATTAAATATCCAAGTTGTAGAATAATTATAGAATGGACAGAAGTTTATATGCAAAAGCAGTTTAATCCAAAATAACGGCAATTATAAAACTGGTAATATGATGATATATCTTTCTAATAAACATTCAACCCCTTCTAAAGATATTAATTTCAATTTAGATTTATACTGTGGATCTATATCCAATAAGAACCTATTGATGAAATGCGAATGGACAAGTCTTTTTAAATCTAGTCATGTTACACTGGCATTAGCGTTAAGGAATAAAGAATTTTAAGAGTACTTTGAGGTAACTATTACATAATTTAAATCAAGTGCTTAGATTGCTTCTTTTTTGACCAACTTTTAATTACTGTTGAATCCACATAATAATTAATACACACACACACACACACACACACATATATATATATATATATGCATCTTATTAAACTTTATTCTAAAAATCATTCGCATTTTATTTTCTTAAGCTTTAATTATTACTCATGATTTATTTTTCAATTTCGCAAATAAAGTGTCAAGAGAATAACACTTTATTAAGAAACAGTGTTCTTAATACCTTTTTGCAGTTCGCTGCGTTTTTTTTAATAAAGTTATCCATATGTGAGATTTGCTTTGATATTTCTTTTATTCATATTATTTCTGGTTGAAGTTATGAAAAGAGAAAACATTTGCTATGAATTTGACGTGGCGTTTTTATAAAATATTCACTGCTCACACTAAAAGGTTTCATATATACAATACGAGAAAATGAAGTCATTAATTAATTAAAAACATTTCTTTATGAAAATGAAATTAAAGCTTTTAAGAATAAATTTCGTAAAACTAACCCTGGAATTGCATTCAATATGTATAAAAAGGCTATATCTATAATTCTTCGGAAATATGTAGTTTCCAAAATAATTAAAATGCTATAACTTATTTCTAATAAAAGAGGTCTTAGAACCAACATTCCTGACAAAATCAAATCATTTGTTAGAAATATCTAATCATAATAATTGAAGATATTAAAATAAACTGACGAGCATTTAATTAAGCCTTAATAATGTCTCATACTGAAAACTGTCTTTATAAAAGCGTATGCTCTTGACTCTATTAAAGTATGAAATTAAAAAAAAAAATAATTTCTTTTACTCAATTTTCTAATAATAACAATTTTAATTAATTTTAGAGTGAGTATTCTAATACTTCCACTTGTATAAAATAAAAAATATCAGCGAGAAAATTTATTCAAGAATCAATTTTTGAATCAAATATGAGAGAATAAAATGAATCACACAGACATAAAGATATCTTCTTTATCTTGGATTTCTTCTTATACTTTAATTTTTCAGAAAATATTTCCATCAATTATACTGATTCGTTCTTGAACAATTGTATTTATCCATATTTTGCTTTGAATTGTACTAAAAATAAAATTTCTACTATTCTTTATTAAATTTTATGTATGAAAGCAATTTTAATTCATATCACACATACCTAGTCATATTTATAACATTTTGACACGGATTATGCCTTAAAGCTGAATGATCGCGTGCTTCAGCTTGAAAATTTCTAAATCTTAACATTTTGAGTTGCGTACATTCTGCTTTAATACTGTTGAATTTAAATGATGGAAGAACAACATAAAATAATATTTATTAAAATTAATTCATTATTTCCTTTTTCTTCCATGAGAGTCTATTGCTTGTTTATATCAAATGGTTCAAAATTTTATGTTGGTTCATAAACAGCTCACTAATTTACAGCAAATTAAGTATTAGTTTTGAAATTAGTATGTTCAATTAAAAGCTGTTTGCTGATAAACATTCTTCGAACTATTTTAAGTGTAAAACAAGAATTAATGTGATAAGTCACTTTGAATATGTTGAACATTTAGTTTTGCGATCAAAATAGTCTGTTCTAACTTCAATTTCTTAAATAATTTGAAATGTTTAATGAGCCCATAACGATATTCTTTTATTGAAATAAAAAACATTTTTCTTAAAAAAAAAAGGTATTTTAATGGCATATGATATAGCTTTATAAAGTAGGAAAAGCTTTTGCTTATCGACGTAGTAGATAAAAATAATTCACCAAAATCTTTCCAAATTTGATGAAATTTAATTTATTTTTTTAATTTTGGTTATAGTTATTTACTATAATAAGAGCCAATTAATTAAATCTTTATCTTTAATTAAATGAAAAGAAATATGAAAAATAAAACAAACTAATATTTCTAATGAGTTATTTTTTCGTAAATTGTTTTATAACCCTAAAACAAAAAATATAAAAAAGAACAAATGTTTTAAATTAAATTAAAAATATGAACTGTAAAAAACTTTATTTTTAACAGATAAAGAAGAGTAAATAAAACGAATAAGTTTGAATAAATGATAATATTTTTTTATCTTTATAAATAATACATTAATATGACTTGTAAAGATAACATTGCCATTAAGTAATACGAACTTATCATTCGTTGAATTTATCGCCTTTGATCCAACCATTACTTTTAGAATAAATAATTATTTTATTATTCAAGATTTACATCTTGAAATGTGTCTGATAGCATGAAATGTTTCTGATAGCACAAAACTAAAAAAATTGAATAAGAGATATTTGAAAATAAAGCTGATAACTTTTCTCAGTCGATATATTTCTCTTTAAAGTAAGTAAATTACATTAAGTAATATATTTCGCAACTTAAATTTATTATTCTTTAACTATGTCATAGTATCATTTTCATGGTCATAATTAAAAAAGTGTGTAAGTTTAGTGAAGTAAAATTTTTTTCTAAAAGGGCTCTCTAATTCTCTTGAACTTTGAAAGAAAACTATTCGTTGATAGGGAATTAGAGTAATCAGGAATGGGTATGAGAATTATATTTAGTGCTAAAAATTTTTTTTGTAAAAAAGTGGAATTAAATATATTCATAGAAAGAAAATATATATGTAAGATAAAAATTAAATATTTGTAGTGTTATTAAAATTTTAATTAAGAAATCAGTCGTATACAACGAAAACTTAGAAAAATACCCTCAATGAAAAATTAATATATTTTAAAAGAATTTTCAAATAAAAAAATAATAATGCATTTTGACAATTTTGGATGCTTTTCGCACTCGATGAAGATTAAGAAAATGTTCGATATTTGGCTAAGAAAATATAATTAATTTTTAAAATTAAAACTTAATAATTAAAAATACAAACTAAGAAAATAATTATAACACTTAAGATGAATTATTGAACATGTAAATATAGCAGAATATTAAAAAGTAAATCAATGAAAAAAATTATCAAACATGGCAAAATAACAAAAATATTTCAATAGCATATGAATAATCATTTTATTATAAATTTGAGGTTTTACATTTAAGAGCTATATTTTGTATTCAAACTTCGAAAAATAAAAAAATGGTTTTAATTTCAACAGAATTTAATATTCTTGGCTTTGTTTAGTGCATAAACATTATTCATAAAATACTTTCATGAAATTCTTTATTTAGTTAAACAAAGAGGGAAATTTATTTAATCAATTTTTCATCTTTGTATACAATGTAACTCAACGGTAGGAAATAAAAATTTTACTTATTATTTACTCAGCTATTTTCCTTTTGATGGCATTGGTTAGAGGAATTTGGTACTTCCTTCAGAGGAATATTAATCTCGCCCAAGTTTTAAGTAAAACATTTTGTGTGTGAGTGTTAATTGTTTAATTTTCCTAGAAAAATCTTGCAACACCTACCACCATTTTCTGAAGTCCATGAAGATAAATATTAATAATAAAAAAATATATAAGTGTGAATAAACTTTCCACAAAGACTGCGCATGCGCATTTGTATTCATTTCTCTTTCACTTTCGCATTGTGTCATAATAAATATTTGGCGCTACCAAATTCATAAACTTCCCTATAAAAATATTTAAGCAGTAACTTCTCAAATTTTCCACCTTAATTAAGAGGAGTTTTCAATTTTGGGTAAGAAACACTTTTTAATTATTTCATGCATTTTCCAATATACAGTTAATATTATTTACTTTTTAAAATTAGTATCGGTAAATTTAAACTAGGAACTTTAAAGGGATTTAAAAAAAATAGTGAAAAATTAAAATTTATAAGCATTTAGAATCAATTTCTTAAAATTTAATTTAAAATATGTGAAAAAATAAAAACATGATAGATAAAAGTATGCGTCAAACGTGAACGAAATATAAGAAGACAGTTATTACATCAAGTAAAATATATGGCCAACAGATGGCAGCATAAGTTAAAAATAATGAAAATTTTGTTATCATTATTTGTGAAATTAATATGAAAACTATGAATTGTTAAATAAAACAAAAAACAAAATTTTCTATCATTAATAGCGTGTGTGTGCTTTAAAAAATGCTAAAAATATGTTACAAAGGAATTGATTTCAAATTTTCATTTATGTTAATCTTATAGTTTTCTTTCTCTTAGTTTTAATAGTTTGTCATTGATCGGAAAACCTCATTAATCATGTTGATTTCGAAATGCAGATATTGTAGTTCCCGTCTTTACTATTCATAAAATAGGGCTAAAAATGAAACAATGAGAAGAGCTTTTTTATATTTTATATTACATATAAAAATGTAATATAAATCAAATTGTCAACCATATACTAAAATAAATTGTTTTTAATTATAAATTAATTTTTCTATATTTGTATACATTATGTTTAAAGCGAAGAAATTTTCTAAAGAAAAAAAAATTTCAATTACAGAACGTTATGTTATGGTTTATACACTATTTTCGTTCTTTCAAATGTGTCAGGATGGCCGAGCGGTCTAAGGCGCCAGACTCAAGGAAGACCTTCCTCTGTATCAGAGGGTTGAGAGTTCTGGTCCACGAATGTGGGCGTGGGTTCGAATCCCACTTCTGACAGCTTTATTTTTATTTTTTTTAATTAGAAAAAATAATATGATAAAGCTATGTTCCTTTCGTATTTTTTCAGCATGCTTACACAAAATTATATAAAATGAAAAGAACATAAAATAATAAGTAAAATAAAATTTTAAAAAATCACTATTTACACATGAATGATATTTCATTTTGAAAAGTGTTTCTGAAATACATAAAATTCTAACTATTCTTTGTTATTATTTCCTTTTTTTTTAATTTTTCGGAGAAATACACTATTATTTAAGCGATTATCTTTGGATGATTAAAAAAAATACTATTTTAAATCTTGTTTAAAAATATGCTGCAATCTTTGCTTAAAAGTTTTTGAGAGCTAGAAAACTCAAGGTTTAAAGAGCCTTAAGAAATCTTTTTAAAGTCACAGTCGGAGAAAGAAATTTGTCCTGTAAATTATCAAGACTGTAATTCAAGCTTCTCTCGATTTATAACTCTCATATTGATTTTTTTGTAAAAATCTTTCAGGTTTTAAAATTATGCAATTAATGCATTAATATAAATCCTTAGTTTTTACAATTTAAGTACCATTAACACACACAGTGAAATTCTTAAACACCCAATATATTTACTAAAATTGAATTTGCAAAATTTTAAAAATTTTATAGCTATAAACTTTTATTTGATATTTACATTTTCACACAAATGAAATGTTTTTTTTTTTTTTTTTTTTTTTTTTTTTAGTTGATATTTGTTTCATTTAGTTTTTCGTAAAAAAATCCATACTTGAAAAAATTCAAAAATATTAGAAAAAAAAAGTAATAATGTAGGAGACGAACTTAGGAAAATCTTCATAAATATATACATCAATGTAATATTTTAAATTTCTTTTTTTACATTAATTATTTCTCTTTAATTTATTTTTACATATTTTGATAATAATGCTCTTATTTACTTTTCTATGGTTAAGAAAATTTTTCTTTAGAAAGATTTATTGATTAAAAAAATGCTTAATAAATATTTTTCTTTCAGAATTTCGACACATTTATATAATTAACTACTTCAAAAAATTAAAATTCGGTTACAGTTAAATTTCTTGTTTACAGCTTAATTTTTTAGAATTAAATTTATTGTTGATATAATTATAAGTATTCTAAAATGTATGTATGTATGTATTAATGTTACTGTTAGAAAAACTCTCAATAATATAAAATTTTGTTTCAAATAAAATAATTGAAAGTCCGTAAAATGTCTCCATAGCTATGTTCAACTACATTATAGTTTCAATTGGTAACATAAATTGAGATTTATTTTGTAAGCATCTGAAATTTTTTCAGCTTGTAGTTGTAAATGTTTCAGACTTATAGTTGTAAATGTATAAGAACTCAAATGCAGTAAATTTTTAAAAATACGTATACAATATTTATTAAATACTTTCTTAACAGAGATGTGAAACCATTCATTTGAAATTTATTTGAAAGAAAAACACTCCATTTCATGTGATAAAAACAAATTTAACTACTAATAGTTAAACATGAATTTACTTTACAGACATTTATACCATTGTACAAAGTTTAAAGCAATTTATACAAATGTCTTTTAAATCTAATGAGATGTATTTAAGAAGATAAAAATTTTCATATTTTAATGATAATCTAGAAAGTTTTTAATAAATATCACGAAAGAAAAAGGAATAGCAGTTTTGTTTTTTAAGACATTATTTGCTGATGATATACAATTCCAACGCTAACTTTGAAGGAAGATAAAAATATTATTCAAAGTGCGAGGCAATTTCTTAAGGAAAGAAATAGCTTTCTGTAACTGTAACAGTGCTGCAACTTAAAACGCTTCCCCTGGATGGAATAGATGGTCCCCATTTCAATGCAATTGGAAACATTTGCGTATCCTACCATTCTTAGCGAAACTTCCACAGAAAGATTAGTAAATCTGGACTTCGAGTTTTCCACCTATGTCATCATCATCATAAATTACCCCGTTGTGCTATAGGCTTGATATCTCCACCCTAGGAAGAGGGATAAAGAATTAGTCCAACGCTAACTTTGAAGGAAAAACATATATATATTCAATGTGAAAGAGCATTTTCTTGAGGGAAGAAACTGATTTCTGTAGCTGTAACAATGCTGCAATTTAAAACGCTTCCCTTGACTGGAATAGATGGTCCTCATTTTAATGCAATTGGAAACATTTGCGTATCCTACCATTCTTAGCGTAACTTCCACAGAAAGACTAGTAAATGTGGAAGCTACGGAAAAGCTTGGAGTTTTCCACCTATGATATTATCACCATAAATCCCCCATTAAGCTATCGGCTTGAAATCTCCACCCTACGAAGGGGGATAAGGAATTAGTAGGGGGTGGCTGTAAGCAAAAGACCCTTGACATGATAATCAGACGATACTAAAAAAGATCTGAGAGTTTTGATAGTTAAGAATCGGAGAGCATTTGCCAGAAAGAAAACATGTAGTAAAGGCAGCTATAAGGGGCTGTTGTGCGTGAAAAGAAGCTCGCGATATGATAAATTGAACAGGCGGTTTTTACATACATGGTTTTATTGAAAAGATCAATTCAAAATGCAAAACAGATCAAGTATTACATAAGAGATAATAAATTAAATATGACAAAGTTTTAAATTTATAAACAAAACAAAATAACATGAACACATAAGTAAATAGTTATAAATTAAAAAAAAGTTTAAGAAAAAGAGAACACAAGAGGTGGAATCCTTAAAAAAAAAGCTCATGAAAGTTCTGACGTCCCAGTACAATTTGCTTACCTCATACCGTTTTTAAGAATTTCTCTAATTTTGGGCACCCAAGAAAATGCTCTGGGTTCATAGTGTCCAGATTACAAAATTAGCATTAAAAAGGTGAAAGGATGTCTATTTTATTTAGATTTTGTGCCAATTAATCATGCCCTGTTTACAATCTGAATTTCCCATAGTCTCTTTACTGGATTTTTGACAGAATTTTTTCCAAGAATAATTTGAATATACATAGTCTTATGGAATACAAGTATACTGTTATTGTGATACAAAAGACAATCAATATAGTTGTTATTTAGTATAGAAAACCAACTATGTTCCCCAAAAAAGACAATTTACTGAAGAATTCCATTAAACTTTTTGGAATTTTTAAAGAAACTATTTTAAACAAACATGTAAAAATATTACTAAAATTAAGTTAATATTCTATGCAATTATCTGAAAATGGAATATTTAAATCCACAAATTTCAAATAAATATAGCCTACTAACACCTCAATGTTTCAAATATAGTCTACTCATATTAGATTTGCTTCATAGAAAAATCAGTGTTACTTAATATTAAGAGACTTCGATCTTGTTATCTGGAAACAAATGTTAATTACTAGCATATCAATAAATTTAAATAAATTATAATTTTTTTCAAAAAAACATCAATTAAAGTTCTAAGTTTTCTTTTGTTATTTAGGCTTTTAACTATTTTTAAACATCGCTGATTAGATCTTCTTTCTAGAACATGTAATCATCACTCAGTTGATTTTGTGATTAAGAAACTTGTGAAATTTCTCTTACTCAGAATTGCAATTTTAGCATAGAAGAATACTTTAAATTTAATCATATGAATTTAAAACTTAAGACTATTAAAAACTTTCCTTTTAACCACTGAAATGTTAACATGTTTTTACTTTTATTTTTAAGATGCCATTTTTTTCTAAACTTCTTAAGACTGATAAGATGATGTCCAGAGCTGCACCAACACGAAAGTAAGTGTTTTTCAGTCAAGAGTGATTTTTCAAAATATTATACATAGTAAAAAGTATATAATACTTTGAAAATATCACATTTTAATATGATTATATATATATATACACTACTGTGTGTGAAGTGTGCTGTGAAGAAAGTGCTGTGATATGCAAATGATTAGCTTTTCAGCGCATTCAGACAAAGCAGGCGCCAGTAGCGACACCTACATTGTATTTAAATGGGGAAATTGTTCAGCCGGTTCCTCATACACAAATTGCATTTGAACGTTGTTGCCTGGTGAAAAGTTGTTGTGATGCCTCGTGTAAGAAGGAAAAATGCGTACCAGCACGTTTTTGACTTTGATAAAGGTCAAATTGTAGTGTACCCGGATTGCGGTTTATCTTATCGCAGTATTGCTGCTCGCGTCGGTCGAGATCCAATGACTGTTAGCAGAATATGGAATCGATGGGTTCAAGGCGGTAATACGGAACGCCATGCGAGATCTCAACGGCCACCTATCACTAGCAGCCGAGAAGATAGTCATATTATCCGCATGGCCGTAATAGATCGTGCAACCATGTCACGAGCCGTGAGTCCAGAAACGGGGTCGTTTGGAAGACAACAAGTGTCTGAACGAACAGTTCGACGACGTTTGCAGCAGCATGGACTCTCAACTCGGATACCATGGCTGCGGCTTCCCTTGACGCTGCGTCATAGACAAGAGCGCCTTCAATGGTGTGATCAACGACGAACCTGGGCGCACGAATGGCGAGACGTCATCTTTTCAGATGAATCCAGGTTCTGTTTACAGCATCATGATGGTCGCATCCATGTTTGGCGGCATCGTGGTGAACGCACACTGGCAGCGTGCATTCGTCATCGTCATACTGTCCCATCACCTGGCGTGATGGTATGGGGTGCCATTAAATACACTTCTCGGTCACCTCTTGTTCACATTGACGGTGCTTTGAACAGTGCACGTTACATTTCTGGTGTGTTACGATCCGTGTCTCTACCCTTTATTCGAGCCCTGCGAAACCCTACGTTTCAGCAGGATAATGTCCGACCGCATGTTGCCGGTATTGTACGGACCTTCCTTGATACGGAACATGTTCGGCTGTTGCCCTGGCCAGCACGTTCTCCAGATCTTTCACGAATAGAAAACGTCTGGTCAATGGTTGCCGAGCGACTGGCTCGTCACTACGGTTGATGAACTGTGGCATCGTGTTGAAGCTGCATGGGCATCTGTACCTGTACATGCAATCCATTCTCTGTTTGACTGAATGCTCAGGCATATAACTGCTGTTATTACTGCCACAGGTGGTTGTTCTGGGTACTGATTTCTCAGGATCTATCCAGCCAAATATTTTGAAAATTTAATCACTTGTTATTTCTAGTATAATATATTTGTCCAATAAATATCATTTTTATATCTGCATTTCTTCCTGGTGTGGCAATTTTAATGGCCAGTAGTGTATATATATATATATATATACACTACTGGCCATTAAAATTCCCACACCAGGAAGAAATGCAGATATAAAAATGATATTTATTGATTATATATATATATATATATATATATATATATATATATATAAATTATATATATATATTATATATATGTATATATATATATATATATATATATATATATATATATATATATATATATATATATATATATATATATATATATATATATATATATATATATATATATATATATATATATATATATATATATATATATATATATATATATATATATATATATATATATATATATATATATATATATGTATATATATATATATATATATATATATATATTCTTAATATATAATGAGAAAAATATGATGATAAATAATGAAAAAGAAAAATTCATATGATTAATTTTATGAATTTTAAAAATCTTATAATTTTAATTACTGTTCTCCAAACTATTTTACAATTTCCTTTTAATTTTTGTGTGCGATTGAGATTTAACTATTATAAAACATATATTTATTAATTTATGAATTTATACCATATTTCAAGATTTGAATAACCTAAAAATATCCAAACATTGCGATGTATTCATGTACAGTCAAATATAAAAACAACTAAATCAACTGAAATTTTATCCCTATTTTCATAATTTTGTATAGTAAATTATGTATGATAAACCTTACAAACACAAAGATGTCGGGCATCCATCTGTGCCCGCTGTTGTTAGCCGTTTTGGCCAGCAACGACCCTCAGCTATTTGGCTATTAGTCATGTTTCTTTCGGAAAAAATGAAAAATTCGAAGATGTTTTAAGCTTCTTAAGTTTTTGTAATGTTTCTGAAAAGGAATTTAAGAAACAAAAAAATAAGTTTAAAATAAAAATCCTGTAAAATGAAGTATATACAAAGACAATGAATTGAAATATTCATCACTAAGAAATAGCATCAAAAATTAATTTTAAAACGACAAGTTTTCTTACTTCGATATGAAGAGAAAGTTCTTATATATTTTTGTTTCTATCAAGGAAAACATTTTCTTTCTATATGAACAATTTATTTTTACAGTTTACCTTAAAAGTTTGACACAATGTATTATGTATGCCTATATTTCGAGAATAATTTTTGGGGAAAATACATAGTAATAAATATACACAAAAATATCAATTGTATTCAGGTAATGAATTATTTTGAAAAACTGATTGTTTTACAATCTTCCTTTACATTTTATAATTACCAATCCTGACATAGATGTTTTCAATATATTTCCTAATTTGTTTGCGAATGTGACAATTATTTTGAAATTGAAAACGTATAGCTTCTTTTTCTTAAATTCACAAAATCGGGAAAAAAAATTAGAAAAACTAAATTTGGTTGAGTTGATAAAAATATATTAAATATAATCAAATATATATTTTTATTTTTCCTTTCAGAGGTCGTTATTCAGACTTCAATAAACCAACACCGAGTCCTACTCCTACGGAAGCACCAAAAAATCCCAAAACACCAAAGAAACCTGCAGAAAAAGTAGACCTCTCTAAGCAATTGAGCAAAGAAGACAATTCAAACCAGTCCTTAAAATAGACTTTTTTCTTTTTGATGCTATCTGAGTGTGTGTGTTATTGTGAGAAGTGTATAAGTTATGTTCAAAATCATGGTCTAACACATCTGAAATATGGTTATAATTTGCAATAAAATTAACTTTACTTTTCTATTATATAGTAGCATAGGAATTCCCTTTAGTTTATAAAGAATGATATCCTAAAAGTACTTTTACAGACTCTCTATTCCGTAGTTGAAAATCATGAAGCTCTTTAATTTTGCGATAATTATAGAAAGATTTATTATATGCCATATGGAAAAAGTAAATTTGTTTTAGTTATCGTAATTATTATTGTTAAAATGGTTTGAAATATTCACATTTTTTTCAGGTCACACAAAAAACAACCTTTTTTCTTTTATTAAAAAAAATCCTTTTCAAATTTCTTAATTGCGTTTTGCCATTGCAATTTTTTAATTTTTAGTTTGGAGATAATTTATAAAATCAAGAGTATGCTAAAAATTCTTAAAAAAGAACAAACAAATAACGCAAATTATTCGATGTAAAAAATGGTTAGATGCTTTTGAGAATGATGGCTTTTTAAAGAACAAATAGGTGATACCCATCAATCAAATACACGAGTTTTATATGTTTATGTGTTATATATATACTGTTATATGAAAATATCTGTCACCAAAGCGAAAATTCTTGTGCAAAATAAAAATGCTGCTTCTAAATATCTGGAAGAATAGGCAATAAAATATACCATCAATTTCAAGATATTTCAAGGTAATAAAACCTTCATAAAAGCAATTAAATACATTTTCAACTTTTTTATTCTATAAATTTAAACCTTAAAATTTTATCGTCTGTTTTCTTTTTTTTTTTAAATCTTTCTTGTAAAAAAATGAATGTAGAAATTATTATCTACTACATACATTGACAATCTTTAAGCATTATGACTAATTTATTTTTATTCGAATAAATTATTCGACTTGTAAAATAAATTGTTTGTTAGTTTTAGTTTAATATTCTTCTTGATAAATACTAAATCGATTAAACAATCTCACTTATCGATTATTCTGGCAGACGAATTCATTTGTGTATCTATTTTTTTTTAATATTAATACATAAGTTTTTCAGTAATTAAAGTAAAAATGCTAACCGTTAATTCCTCTCTCATTTTAGTATGTAAATTATTTTTCAAATATTATTATTTCTTCAGAAAAATTCTATAAATAAGATAAAAAAATTATATGAAAATCGATTATACAAATACGATGAAAATTTGAAAACCAATAATAAACAAGAAAAAAATCTGGGAAATCGAAAATAAAAAGCAGAGAAAATACGTCATCAGAGATATATGATCTGCTATGTAACTGTATTTTTATCCAAGATGTACCCACGACTATGTCTAAAAATCTATTTAGGGGAATTGCACGAAGATTTATAAGCCATGTACTCCAAGCATGTTAGAACGAAAGAATGTCTGATTTGTATATCTGACCTTATCCTTTCTTAATGAAGATGTCTTTGATTTGAAAAGTTGTGACTTATTCAGCAAATTTTATAATTCATTATAAACAGATATTTATATTAAATGCGAAAAAAATAAAATGTTTTTTATTTTTATTTTAAATACATCTGTAATAATTTTAAATTAGAATAAATTCCTTCTGAGTTACATTAATATAAACTCTACGTTTTGGTCATATATTCTTTAATCGTTTTTATTGACTCATAAAGAATATAATTTTTCAATGACTTCCATTTTATCATAAGGATTGTTCAAAAAAGAATTATTTATAAGGATAAATAATCTTTTTTCTTTGATTTTATTTCAAATATCATAATTTGCCAGAAAAACAATAACTACAAGCCAGTAACAATAAAATGAATCGGTACGGAAACTGTGACAAAAAATAAATTATATTCCAATTGTATACACATTTATGATATATATTTATAAATATGTTCTTTGCTGATATATTCTGATATTTATTTAGCATACTTCAAAATTATTAATATTCTTTGTTTATTATCATACGGTATGTTTTTTTAAATAAATTTTTGTAAGTTAACTTTTTTAATTATTTTCATTTTCTTGCTTTGTAGTCACTTTAAAATAGAATCTCTTTTAGAATTAGACTACTTGTAAACGATCATATTTTATATATTAATTTATGAAATATTAGCAGTTATTATTTTGTGTGTGTGATTGATATAAATTATTAACTAATAACTTTACTTCAGTATTATTTTTTTATTAAGATTTGTATGAACAAACTTGAACTATTCTAAATGTTTCTTACTCTCTGTATCCATTGTTAAAGAAAATAATTTTTATGAATACATATTTTTTACGGATGTTCATTACAAAAACTTTATCCATTCAGTAAAGTAAACGCTGTTAAATTAAATTTTAATATTGATAAGAGTTTATATTTTCTAAATATTACAAAAAAGAAAAAAAATGTCCACAAACGACGTATTGAAAATCAATTAAGGGGGAAAAAATCAACCTTTCTTTTTGGTTGTCAATTATTGAAAATAACATTAAAATGGAAAATGAGAACTATTGGTAAATGATGTCTGAAAATCTCATATGATGTGACTATTCTGACATATTCTACTACAATATATATTTTCATTATAACTATCAATATATATTTTCATAACAAATACAAAAAATGATTAATTGAAATATATGCAATAGAAAGCAAAATTATACAACTATTATATAACCAACACAGGTGCCATATAATCCATGATTCCAAATTCGAAATTTTTTTGGCGATGAAAAAATATTGCCAAGATGACGTATTGTGACATGCGCGATGACGTAAATACTAGGGTAACCAAAATGGAATTTTCTGCATAATTCTTATAGGTTTCCACATGTATGACGTAATGAAAACGAGGTTTCCAGATAAATAAGAAAATCCGCCAAAAAAATTGTTATCTCAGAATTTGGAATCATGGATTATACGGCACCTGTGCCATAACTATATACAAAATGATGAATGTAAATTTATAGAGTTTCACAATCTATTAATACATTTATTCTCTAAAATCAAATTTTTGTTCATAATATAAATATAATCAATAAATAAAGGTTGATGCTATGACTACAATATTAAATATTTGAAATTCGGCTCATCATTTCAAAATATTAATTAATTTCGCTATCATTTGAATTCAAATATGTTGTTGAATCATTTTCTCATCACTAATCTTTTAAATATGTACATTGATTTATTTATGTTAAGTTAGGAAATGATAAGTTAGCAAATTGCTGTGGCACTCTTTTTTAACTCCTCAGAATCACTAATTTGCTATAATTTAACTATTTTTTTTCTGGAATCGGAACATCACGTGGGAATCCATTGTAAAAATATTAAATCTTTAATTTTTTATAAGTTTTTTTAGTTTTGTTTTCTGTAAGTTTTAAAGAATAAGAATAAGAAGTTTTTAATAATAGTTTTTATTTTCTGTAAGTTTTAAAGAAAACTTAAATAGTTCTTTTAGATGCATGAAAAAATCATGTAACAATGTTTTCAAACATTGTTTTAAAAAATTCTTTTCTTATAATAAAATAATTTTAAACTCCTTTACAGGTTTCTTTATTTACACAAATTGTTATTGTTATCTTGGAACACTAAAAATATTCACGAAAGTGATCTGATATTTTTATTTATTGAATAAAATATACCATTCCTCCATTTTTCCCCCATATTATATACTTTTGTTTTTTTTATGTCGAATACTTATTTCGTCATCTTTAATCAGGTTCAAATTTATCATAAATTTCTTTATTTGTAAAATAATTCTATTTATTATGCATCACAGCTTTATCTATTTTGGCTATGAAAATTTTGTTAACTTTTTTAACAAGCAAATCTCATTTTATAATAGTTATAAGATATTTATACTTTCGCATTTCATCTTTCTATAGAAAGAAATTTTCTAAAGTATCAAATTTCGGTGCAGATGAGCCGTATAATCCAGGAAGCCAAATTCTGAGATTGGTGATATTTTGGATGATTTTCTTATGTATCTAGATACCACGTTTTTATTACGTCATACATATGGAGACTTATAAGAATTCTGCAGAAAATTCTATTTTGGTAACCCTAGTATTTACGTCATCTCGCACGTTCACAATACGTCACCTTGGCAACATTTCTTCATCGCCAAAAAAATTCAGAATTTTGAATCATGGATAATACGGCACCTGTGCCAACGATTTTACTGATTCTGGAGAATCGTAAATTCTTCAAACTGAATGGATAACTAACTGCTCAAAAACTTGTATTACCGTTATTGGAGAATGGTAAATTCTATGAATTGTGGATAACTAACTGCCATGTACCGATGGTGAAATCTCGATAATTTTTAAGCAATTCATATTGAATTTTTTTTTAATTTAACTCCCGCCTTATATAACAAGCACCAGAGTATATTAAATAGCCTCATGTGTAAATATTGGTAATTAATTTTGCAAGGAGTGATCTTGGTTTGGAATCGTCTAGTGAAGTTGGCATTCGAGACATTTGCAATTTTATAGCCAATTTATATTTGAAATGATGTTGTAGGCAAACAATATCATAGCTATTTTGACATGCAGACGAATTATACTCAAAAACATTTATTGAAATATTTAAGAGATTCCCGTAAAAGAAGGAAACTAAGAACATTTACCTGATAACTTGAGCGAAGATGGGTTACTCACTCATGAACTTCAGCAAAGAAATCTATTGCTGCCAAAATTTATTAATAGAGAGAGGAATTTAATAAAAAAATAAATTTTTAAAACTAATACTTATTCTGCTGTTTCATGAATTTTTGATTTTGAGAATTGTTTTACCGGTTCCAACAAGTTCTTAAAAATCACCATCTACTGCACAAAAAATAAAATATAGGTCGCTAAAATAATGAAATAACAATGAGAGTATTCATCGTTTTTTGATTAAAATCGAATGTATTTTACAGTTTCTTTTACAGTTTTCTTTTAAAAAAAATTACAGTTTGAATGTTTGATTACAGTTTGAATGTTTGATTACAAATTACGAATGAATTACAGTTTCTTTTTTAAAAAAATGGTATACCCTAATTTTTTAATTTTAATTCTGAGGTAGTGTATTGAAATCTTCTCATTTGGTTTTGGATACGTTTATAGTTATTTGAATAGCAAAAGCAATCCCTTTTCAAATAATAATAATAATTGATTAATTGATTTCGGAAATATTTCCCAAATCAAGGTTGGCGAAACATTCCTATGAATTTTACTGGTAATTTCAAATTTGGTGAAAACCATCAGGGTTCATGTTTGCTATTTTTGCTTGCAAGCAAGCACAATATTTCTCTTATTTTGTTAAAGTCTAATGCTTTATTGGGACAGGTGCCGTATAATCTAGGATGCCAATTTCTGAGTTTAGCGATTTTTTGGCAGATTTTCTTAAGTATCTGGCAACCTGATTTTTTAATACGTCATACAGACCAAGAACTATAAAAATTATGCTGTAAGACCAAGAACTCTATTTTGGCAGCCCTAGTATTTAGGGTTGCCAAAATAGAATTTACTGCATAATTAACATCGCGGATGCCAGAATAGTCGTCTTGGCACATTTCTTCATTGCCAAAAAAATTCAGAATTTGGAACTCTGGATTATGCGGCACCTGTGCCGCTTTATCATAATGGATGTTGACAGCTGACAATATCGAAACAGTCAAACTGAAAGCTTAAATGGGCTTAAAAATATCTTTTTATATGAGCAATACTGGAACTAATATTAAATTGGCATAAAAGATGAATGTTCAGAATGGACACGTCAAGTAGGTTAAGAACATAAGTATCATTAAAATCCTTAAAGTGTAGGAAGAAGAAAAATCACGAAATTTGGGAAATCATCAATATTTAAGACGAATTATACTCAAAAAACATTTATTGTAAATAAATTATTTTATTTGAGTGCTTTGATTTAGAACAATTTTTCAATTTACTTAATTGTTCACATTACTCTCTGTATCTGTAACTTTAAAACTTCTAATATACTGTGGAAACTTATTACGATTTCCCATTTTTTGATAATTACACAAAAATAAGAAATAATCGTTAATTATTTTCTTGTCAAAATGTTTCATATTTAGAGGTATACATGTAATTATATTCTGATTGCACAGAAAGTTTTACAATTTCTGTCGTGTTGAAGTAGTTAACAATAACTCAGAGTTTATTAAACACTGTTTCCTTAGGAACTTATATTTGTAAAACTTTTTTAAAATAAGTATTTAGATAAAAAAATTCTTTTTTGCAAAAAATTGAAATTCTCCTTGATAAAGTTCCTTATATAAAGTTAAACGAATTTCTGATCTATTTAAGTATACTCCAAACCTAGAATAATCAAAACAAAAAGCATAATACCGTTTCTACGAAATAAATTTTTTTTATCCAAACAATTTAACATAAATATGGTAAAACTTAATAATTTTATGCTATTTATTATAATTTCATTAGCAAATCAATTCGAATTATTCAATAAATTAAGAAAATGTTTTATTTCCTTATCAAGCACTCATAATACGCAGAATATCTTTGTATTAGATTATGAATCATAGACAAAAATTTTCAAATATGTTTTTAATTCTAATTTTGTAAAAAAAAAAAAAAAAAAAAAAAAAAAAAATAAAAAAAAATAATAAATTAGCAAACAAAATAAATATATTATTTTTTAATTAAAAAGGTGAATAGCATTCAATGTTTAATAGAATGGATACATACACAATAAATTAATACTGGAAATCCAAAAAATAATTTCTTTTTTTATAATTTAAAATATATCAACTGTATGAAGAAAATTGCTTAGAAAAATCATGTGAAAATAACTGACGTTAGACTGAATTAACTTCCTGAAAGTAATTGGATGATGTGGAATTTTCTGAGAAAAGAGATATTTTGATTTCACTTCCATATTAATAAAACCAATTGGTTCAATTTTATTCTAATGTTTAGCTTTAAATCAAATGTAAAAGAAAAAACAGTGTAAATGATTTCAATTTCCAAGTGGGTACTAAATCAGGAAGACATGCGTGAAAGCTTAGTCAATTTGAACGTCAATCAAGACTATGTCAACCATGACTTCATATCGTTATGAAACAAACTAACGACTCCAAATTTAGAAGCAAAAACATTTAATTAACAAAATATTTACAAGGAGTCATATTTGGGTTCATAAAACTCTCGCGCTTGCGTAGCGTACCAAAGAGTCAATATCAATTTCCAAAACTGAAAAACGCAGCTTCTTCAGCCTGCTCCTCGCACCAATCGTCTCCCTACTCACCCTCCCCATCAAAGGCTCTGGAAATCGAAAGCGCTGAGTAGGAGACGTTACAGACTAAATTATTCCTTCCTTCCCCGGAGTTTTTTTTTTTTTTTTACTACGGAAATCAACCTGCAATGAAAAAGAAAAAAACACACACACAAGCAACAAAAAGCAAAATTTAGTATTACAGATAGCCCTGATCAATCGGACTCTGGCTGATACACAAAATATATGGCATTATATAATATAAAAATATATCAAAAGAGCACAAAATAATTATGTAATACAACAGAATCTGCAACAATAGATAAATTTACAAATATACACATTAATATTATAAAAAACAATATAATTTTTTTTTCAAAAATTATGAAACAATTGAAATTTGTATTAATAGAAAATATTTTTTTTTTTAAAAAAATTAATATCTGAGTAATAAAAAGAAAATAATTATGTTTGGTTATTCAGCATTCTACTGAGACTATCAGCATTCTGATGTAATTTGCCCTTTTTGTGAACAATATCGAAATTTAGGCTTTGAAGAACCAAAGCCCATCTTAAAAGTCTGGGATTAGATCCTGTATGATGTTTTAACCAAACTAAAGGGTTGTGATCAGTTTCTATAACAAATTTATACTGACTATCTAAATAATATTTTAATTTAGTAACAGCAAAAATTATTGCTGCACATTCCTTTTCTATAGTACTATAATTTTTTTCAGACTTTGAAAATTTTCTACTCAGAAACAGGATAGGGTGTTCATTTAGTTTTTGATCTCTGTGAGATAAAACTATTCCTATTCCTAAGTTTGAGGCATCACATTGAATAATAAATGGTTTTTGAAAGTCTGGACTGTAAAGTACAGGCTTCTTTATTAAAGCATTCTTTAATTCTATGAATGCCTTTTCACAGTTATTATTCCATATTACAGTTCCCTTCTTGGATTTCCCTTTTAGTAAGTCAATTAAAGGCGCAGCAACTACCGAAAAGTCTGGTATATACTTACGATAGTATCCAACAAGACCTAGGAAAGCACGTACTTCGGTTTTGCTTGAGGGACGTTCGAAATCGGTAACAGCTTTCACTTTAATATCACCTGGTGTTCTTTGACCTTGTCCTACAAAGTGTCCCAAATATTTAACACGAAGTTGAGCGAATTTGCACTTTAAGGGTTTTACAGTCAATTTCTGCAAATCGAATCTTCTCTAGAACACATTTAAGATGTTGGATGTGATCAGACCAAGTAAATGAATATATAGCTATGTCATCTAAATAAGGTACAGCAAAATGTTCGCAATTTTTTAATATCTCAGCCATTAACTTACTGAAATAATAAGGGGCATTCTTCAAACCGAATTCCATTCTCAAAGGTTTATAAACACCAAATGTCGTAGTAAATGCAGCATATCTTTGAGCCTTCGGACTCAAAGGTATTTGCCAATAACCTCGTGTTAAGTCTAATAGAGATATGAAATTCGCTTTCGAAACAGATTCAACGCGCTCTTCAATATTTGGCAATGGATAATATTGTGTTCTGGTAACCTCATTTAACCGGCGATAATCAATGCACGGACGAGGTTCTTTTCCAGGAGCTTCAACTAATATTAAAGGTGATGTGTAATCGGATTCACCTGGTTCCACCACCTTCAATTTCAACATCTTGTCTACTTCCGATTTCAAGATTTCTGTCTGTCGTGGGGACATTCGATATGGTTTAGCTATAATAGGTTTATCAGATTCCAATTCGATGTCCAGTTCAGCTAGTTCAGTACAACCCGGTTCATTTGAAAAAATATCAATAAATTGAATCAAAAGTCTACTCAATTGCTTCTTCTGCTCATCCTCTAATTTTTCATTAAAACAGCTTTCAGGGAAAGTTTCTAAAAGGGTGGATGAATTAATTTCAAAACTTGGGATATCTTCATTCTCAGAATCAATATCTTCATTATCAGAATTAGAGGTAAAAATTAAATTAACATCTTCTGGACGCTGAAAATAGGGTTTTAACATATTTACATGGTATACATGTAATTTTTCTTTATCGGGAAATTGTATTATATAATTTGTTTCCGATAGTCGTTTTACTACTTTTCCTGGACCTATCAATGAACAGAAAATTTACTTGACCTAGAAGGGGCAACGACTAACACAAGATCATTTTCTTTAAATTCTCTTTTCGTAGCCTTACGGTCATACCAAAGTTTCTGTTTTTCTTTAGCATCTGTCATATTTTGCACAGCTAATTCTTGACATCTTTTCATTCTATTTAAAAGATTAAAAACGTAAGCAATCACACTATCTTCTTCAATGGTTTTACCAGTTAAATTTTCATATAATAGTGTTACGGGAGTTCTTAGGTTCCGACCATGGACTAATTCTGCAGGAGAATATCCAGTGCTATCATGAATGCAAGTTCTAAGCGCAAAAAGTGCCTGAGGTAAAATTTTCTCCCAATCTGTACCCTTTTCTAAACAAAGGACTTTCAGTATTCTCTTTAAAGTTCTATGCAATCTTTCAACAGGATTGCTTTGGGGATGCTGTACAGAACTATGCACTACTTTAATACCAAATGTTTCTAAAAATTCTGATGTCAGGACACTCATGAAAGATGTTCCTTGATCACTTTGCAACTCCCTAGGAAAACCCATACGGTTAAATATCTGAAGAAAAGCATCAACCACAGTAGTAGAACGAATATCTGGTACTGGGATGGCATCTGGATACTTGGATGACATGCAAATGGCTGTTATAATATACCGGTTGCCGCTTGAAGTTAAAGGTAAAGGTCCACAGGCATCAACATTAATTCTAGTAAATATTTCCGGAATTACTGGAACCAGTTTCAAAGGAGACTTTTTCTTATCTTGAGGCTTTCCTACACGTTGACATTTGTCACAAGATTTAACAAAATTTTCTATGTCTTTAAAGCAGTTTGGCCAGTAGAAAGTTTTACACAACATATCTTTTGTTTTAGTTACACCTAAATGAGCTGCAGTTACCTCATGGCAGATTCCTTTTAGCTGGTTGCGAAACTTCTTGGGCACAACTAATAATCTTCTTATGGTTCCATCATTGTCCATTTTATTAAAAACAACATTTGATTTATTATAACATATTTATTGTCTTTTGAAGATTGTCGTTTAGCTTGCTCAAAAAGAGGTTTCAAATCTTCGCACACTTTTTGTTCACGAGCGAATTCTTCTGGGGATGTCTTTATCAAATCCAGACCTTCAACTTTGGTTTCTAATGGTGGCAAAATTGCATTTTCCTCTAATTCTTCATTTTGTTTAGTTTTGAGGCAAGACCTAGAGGATTTTATTTCAGAGATAATTATCTCTTTATTCGTGCTATTTTCCTTGCGTCTTTTTTGAGCTCGAGTTTCTATAGCATTTATCATATGTACTTTCACCTCTTCGTGTTTTTTGGTTTCTTCAATTAAAGCGGCTGTTTTGTTACCTAGTAAATACCTTCCTTGATCCAAAGAATCTCGAAGAACTGCTGCCTTTGTCAAAACGTGACCTAATTCACAATTTATTTCAACCTCGGCAATAGGTAAGCATACTAAAGTTTCATCAAGAGGTGTTCTTAGCCAAACCTTTTCCTTAGTGAACATATCAGGTTTAACGTATTTTCCACAAATCAAATCAAGAGTTGCTCCAGTGTCTCTTAAGATTGGCATTTGAATTCCATTAACAGTGCCGATACTAGTGTAGGGAGCCATCAACTCATTAAATGTACTTTTAGCAATTTCATTAGATGCTACCGATTCTAAGTTCTTTTTTATTTTGTCACACTGAGGCCGCAAATGACTATGAGAACCACACTCATAACATCGGAGTTGTTTTCGTTTTTCAAATTCCCTTTCATGTGCATAATTTGAATTTTTATTCTCGACTCTTTTAGGAACATGAGATTTATTATTTCGAATTACTTCATTAAACTTAAAGGCACGGTTTTCGTTTTGTTGACGAAAACCAAAATTATTTCGAGGAGTTTTGTAAAATCTTTAGTCTTAAAACTATCTCTTAAGCTTTCATATTCATCTATTTTCTCTGCCAGATCATACGGAGAATTTATTTTAAGCCATTCCGCCAAAAAATGTTCTTTAATTTCAATTGGCACTCGACATTTCAATTGATCTGTTACCATTAGCTCCTTAAGCTGTTCAAACGTCGTTATTTCTAATTCCGCAAGCCATTCCGTAAAGTAACTATTCAATTCTTGTGCATAATTTCTCCATGATTTTTCTGTCGTTTTCTGGTGTTTAAGAAACAATTGTCTTAATTTTTCGCTATTTAACTTGAATCGTTTAAGAATAAGTTCCTTCACATAATCGTAATCATCAGCCCTTTCTGGAGGTTCTCTAGCTAACATGTTAGATATTTCTGAAGGTAAGACACTTACAAGATAAACTACCCATTCGTTTTTTGGAATATGAGCCATTTCTGCTCTACGCTCAAAATTTATTAAGTATAAACTCATCTCATCTTTCTTTTCATCATACTTTGGCGTTATTTGCATTAATTGAATTTTTTGAGCTTGTTCAGTCCTATTTGTAACTGATTCTCTGTTCGAAATTGTGGCATTTGAAGAGATTTCCAGACGTTTCATTTCCAAAATATGTTCTCTTTCTTCACGTCTAATTCTTTCCTCTTTTTCTAGTTCTTCGCGCCTAATTCTCTCCTCTTTTTCTAGTTCTTCTCGCCTAATTTTTTCCTCTTTTTCCCTTTTAACTCTTTCATCGATTACCCTATCTAATATACATTTTACTTCTTCCTCGTTGAAGTTTTTACTAGCTAAAATTAATTTTTTAATGTCTGGGATTTTAAAAGAATCTGGAACTATTTCCCTAACTCTTCCGCTACTTATATTAAATCTCCCTTTTTTCCCCGTGCTAAAAAGCCATTTTAATTACTAAACGTTTTATCTCAGAAGAGATGCAATAATGAGAGAAAAACAGACTATACCCACCAATATGCAAAATTTATTAAATAACTATTGAAATTATTTATCACACACTACTAATATAAACATATCAATAACGTTAAAAAACTAAATGAAACAAACTATATTATAATACAACAAAAGTATAAAATGGAAAATCAATTATTTCAAAAAGAAGAAAATGTTTAATATTAAATCTACTCTCGATTTCAAGTTATTATCACCAAGCTAATGATTGATACTCAGATAAATTGAATCATTAATCAAAAATGTAAATATATTATATGTATAAATTATATAAAATCATATTCTTATATAGATACTACTATATTAAATCCAAAAATGAAATTATACATATTTTTAATTCAAAATATAGAACACTACAATTCTTAAGAACAATACAAATTAACAGCTTTAACTAATCTAAACCAGAAATCAGCTTTCGATTTCAAATCAATAAACTTAGTTAATCATACACGACATCAAATAATGTTAATAACGTAAGATATTTTAAACATTAAGAATATATCTTTTCAAATTCTTAACAATGTAAAAAAACATATACGATTTAAATATCAAATAAATCAGTTTTATATCATATAAAACATTGCAAAGAACAATCAAACACATCAATAAAAATTTCACATTACATTAAATTCAAACCTATTTGTAATAATATACTTTCGTTTTCACATAACGAAATCAAAACCTTTAAAAAATATATTCCTTTCTTTTCTTAAAATCTACTTTATATATCAGTTGAACAATCAAAAAACTAAGTATATAATTGTACTTTGATTTTACACCTTAATCTATAACAACATAGTTATTTTAACACATATTCCTAAGTGAATTGAAATACATCAACCACATAAAAATTATGAAATACACATTTAATAAGATACACACTTTTCGTATAAAAAAATATTACACTGTAAATTCGAATACACGAAATACAGAAATTATCTTTTGTAATATGGAATACACCATTTACAAACTTATAAACAAAATTAATTGATGTAACATGAAAATTCACGTAAATAAGATTGGAACTAAATATTCTATAAATTTATAACATACCAACTATTTATTTTTAATTGTAGCCAGAGAAGGATTGATCAAAATGGCCTACCTGTATTCCAACATTTCGGCACGTAATCCATTATAGTGCACATAATTAATTTTCACAGTGGATGCTAATGCAAAGCATTATAAAAACATCCAAAACCGCTGCCACCAAAAACATAAGTTTGTTATGAAACAAACTAACGACTCCAAATTTAGAAGCAAAAACATTTAATTAACAAAAAATTTACAAGGAGTCATATTTGGGTTCATAAAACTCTCGCGCTTGCGTAGCGTACCAAAGAGTCAATATCAATTTCCAAAACTGAAAAACGCAGCTTCTTCAGCCTGCTCCTCGCACCAATCGTCTCCCTACTCACCCTCCCCATCAAAGGCTCTGGAAATCGAAAGCGCTGAGTAGGAGACGTTACAATATACTGTGTAAGGTGTCTAAAAATTAAAGAATTTTATAGAATCGAATTTTTATCATGGAAACTGTTGAAAAACTTATATTTTTATAGAAGTTGAGTTTATAGAAGAAGAGTGTTTTTCTACCTGGTTGGTTGGGTTTTATAGCGCAAGGTCCAAAAATGGACATGCTGCACCAAGTTTTTTCTACGAGGGGGAGTTGGGATACACACCAAATATTTTGCTTGAACGAATAGTTAATTAACCAGTCCAGCACTCATATTTTAGTGAATGGTTAAATTTGTAGAAACTATAAAATTTATAAAAAATAAAATATAAGTGCTAAAACGTGTAAATTAATTTATAAATTAATGCTAGGAATGAGTTAATGAGAGTTAAATTTTTTATAAGTGCACTGTGAGAATGTGAAAATATGCCTTCACAGACGTAGAACAGTTGATTGGGTTACAGAATGCGAGAAAATATTACTGAATTTGTTTGAATAAAGAGAAAAGTTTAGAGAATATGTGAGATTATACATGTATTCACATTCTGTAAACACATATGCTTTCACATATGTGTTTGCAAAAGAACTAAATAGTTCTGAAAGATGGTTAATTAAGTTAGCAAACATAACATGGATCTGTCAATAATTGTGGAAGAACCATGAAAAAAAAATGTGTTATGAATCATATTTATGTGTTCAACGATTTAGTTCAATACGTGGAAGTGCGTGATTCAACACATAAAATCTATGCGTTGTTGTTGTGTTGTTACTTATGACACTTGGACAAGCTAAGCTTGCTATGGCTTGGCTTTGCGTATTTAAGTCAGTAGGGTGCGTCATTCGTTTTTAATAATAGCACCACGATGGGGAAAGTATGACTTTAAATTTAAGGCACTACCAGAGGATCCACTCCCTCATTTTTGACATTAATTTGAAGGGGAAAGAAATGTTCTCCAGACGATTGCACCCATGTTAATTGCTCAATGATCGACCACAGTACTTTCGATTCCCCTTATTTAACGAACACGTAAATCGCATGTACTCACTGGGGCTTTGGGGGCATTGGAAATCGAACCCCGACCTTCCGGATGGAAGTTCGATGCTCTAACCACTAAGCAGCCACGGCCCCAAAAAACAACACAATGCTGTTAAAGATTACTGGAGAAGATCGTACTTGATTAAATTAACTGTAAAGAGGGCGCTCTTATTATGGAACTATATATAAATTTGTTTCAAGATTTCTTATAATATTCATTTTGCATGCAATAAATACATTTATAGTTCGTTGATCTTTTAATAAAGAAATTATAGCTATCAAAAAGTAAAATGTCTTAAATTAAAATTATTTGTTGATAACTCACCTCACATTGATTCTCTTTTGTAAATTTTTTATTTCAATGGATACAAATTTTATGTTGGGTGCAAATTCACTACAAAAACTCATAGCAAAAATTTCATCTCTTAATTTCCAATCCATTACAAATCTTAATTAATTTACGAGGGTAAACATGTTACAAATATATATAATCCTTCAATTACCCGTTAAAAATTAAATTCTCTTATATCTATTAAATCACACAAATTTAATAAACTCCTTAAAAAAGAAAATGACAATTCATTATTATAATTTTTTTTAAAAATTTAGTCTTTAAAAATGCTTATTCATCTTAGTAAAAAAATGTAAGTGTAAACATTATATAATAGAAAATTGCTCAATATGTTAATTTTGTTCATTAATTTATTTTCTGTTGACAATTTCAGAAAAAAATGGACAACACGTTTTTATAATGATATTCAGTTTTGAATTTACTTATATAATTTTTCAATTATAGCATGTTTTTGGTCTTTTATTGATTAAAAAGATTCTTAGAAGTACCTATAATAGCTTATCGATTTTTTCTGTGTGTGTGTGAGGTTAAGCACTTCAACTTTGCACACACACACACATTGCCTACTTAAAAGTTTTCAGGCAAATGTAAAGATGGTAAAATCGTAAATGAGTGTTTTTTTTAAACAAAATAATGTAATGGGATTATTGATTAAATGCATGAAAGGAGTAAATGGAGTTTCCAAAGTACTCCTCGAGCATACATGAAATTATCAGTTGATTTGAAAATCAATAGTTCGCGATACTAACGAACGAACGAACTCTGAAATGAGGTTTTAGTGCAACACTGATATAGAAAAATATTTTATTATTAATTTGTTTGTTTTAAGAGCGATTTTACAGTCTCGTCTCATAATGGATGTTCTTTTTACATTTTAGGCTTCGAGGAAAAATGACACTTTGTTTCAAAGTTAATAGGAACATTGCAGAGGTTGAAGCACATAGTTTGTCACTCAAAATATAGATTTTGAAATTGCTGTTTATTGTTTTTCAATTAAATATATTCGATCAACTTTGTGATTGATATGTTTTTACTAAAAGTTTTGAACAAAAGTTAGAGAAGAACTCTTCTGAGATGTATGAAAGATGATGGTAACTAGCAGCCGTTGGGAAAATTGTTTAATGAATTCTAGTCAAATGGAAAGTTAAACAATCTGTTGGAAATTTTTTTCAATGTTACAGTACAAAGAATAATTGAGATAAGGAAAGAATAAATACCTGAAAAGAAGATCATTATTCTAAGCATATATATTTATATGACTATGTCTCTATTATTGTTTTAGGTCTCATGTTCAGAATGATTATTCATCTATAAGAGGTGTTCACAAATTATTCAAAGATTATTCCTTGAAAAACATGGCAAGTAAAATATTTCCGCAAGATTTGCAGTGTGAGTTAGAAAAAGAAGAATCATCTTCCAGAAGTCCCCGGTGGCCATCATCGCAAAATAATCCTTACAACTCTCCTTATCAAAATATTCTAAGAACTCTCACTCTGTTTGGAATAACTTGTAAGCCAATAAGGAAAAATTTCTTTCTTCTAAGTTACTGGGATACTATCTGTTTATTATTAACTATTCTATCAGTAATATTTAGCATGCTCATAATGGATTCGATAATACTATCACGACAAGCATTATACACCTTTTACGTGTATTTATCATTGGGATTAGCCATACGAGTAACTTTACTACGAAAGCGACGGGACATTTACAAATTATTGTCTAGAATTTTGGATTTACAAGAACAAATGCAAATTGATTTGGTAAAATGTCGTAGATGTTCCAGAATATCAATATTTGCCTTTTTTGCTTGGTTCCTGTCCATTACTATTATTTTAATAATTTATTTTTACAGAATTACAGCCGACAACCAAATATACGATGTTTATGGATATAAGTTGACAGAATCGAAAATGGGATTCTGGATCTATGCTTTGCCAATATCCCTGGCTTATTCCACTATTTCTTCTTCAATGACGATATCCATTTCGGTAATCGTCTGCAGCAATTTATACTTTTCCGCTAGGACTATCCTCAGGACTTATGGAAATAAACTCACCCCGTCTTCTAAGGTATTCATCTCGCAAAATATTTTAATATCGAGTATATCTAGGTACAGGAGTGTCATGATCTGCTTTACAGATATTGATTCTTGTGTTTCATTGTGTTCTTTGTTTTTATATGCAGCTGCAATCACTTCCTTTTTCAATACGCTCAGTACTTGCTATACATCGTTTGGAACAGTTTTCAACGATTTGATATCGCTTGGGCAAATAGGAATTAGTTTCTTCCTGTCCTTAGTTGTCTTTACTGCGCTCACAGTAAGCGGTACTCTGGCGAATTCTGAACACGATATTTTAAAAATGGTAATTCTTGAATTGGCTGAAAACACAACCCAGAGTCACTCTGATGTTGAAACAATGACAATGCTGAATACTTTAACCGAAATTATAATGATGAAAGTTCCCAATTTCACAGGTGGTGGGATGTTTACAATCAATAATAGTTTAGTTTTGACTACGGCTGGAGCCATGATCACATATGGTGTTTTGTTGTTCTAAAATTCATTATAACAACAAAAATAATTGTTGCATGTTTAAAATTATCATAACTTGATGACGTTGAATAATTTTTTCAAATATCTAAGTTCTTTTGCTGGTATTGTAACTGTCAAACAGTTGTCGTGAATTTTCACAACACTCCTCTTTTTTATATTAATTCAGCAATGACTTGAAAATGCGGCACAGGTATCGCATAATCCAGGATTCCAAATTCTGAATTTTTTTGGTGATGAAGAAATGTTGCCAAGATGATGTATCGTGAAGTGCGCGATGGCATGAATACTAGGGTTACCAAAATAGAATTTTCTGCACAATTCTTATAGGTCTCCATATCTATGACGTAATAAAAATGAGGTTGCCAGATACATAACAAAATCCACCAAAAAATTACCAAACTAGAATTTGGCATCCTAGATTATACAGCACCTGTGCCGAAAATGCTTCAAAATATTTTTGTAAGTAATTTTATACGAATTTATAATTCAGGTTTTAGAGTTTTCTTGTAATGATGAAGCTCTAAAAAACAGAATGATCATATTCTTAAGAAATTCAAAAATGAAAAACATTTTCTTTTCTAATGTTTTTCTAATGTTATTTTATTATGAAAATTCAAAAAAAAAGTTAAGAAAATAATATCAAATTAACTAGAGTAATTAACTATATTTTGAAGCTATTTATATTTATGTATGCTTTTAAGCTTTTTTTCAATATAATTTCTTAGCAAATTTAATCTCAGTGTTAATTCAGTGACAATTTTCTTCTTAAATTTACTGAGTATTATATTACAGATTTTATATCTTATTTGTTCCTTAAAACATTATTTAAATTTCAACTACTTAATCTGTTGGTATATCATTTATTGATAAATAAATTTGACTTTTTGTATGTTTCTCAAAATGTGTTAGAAAACTTACAAGGTATTTAGTTTTAATTGGGATGCAGTGATTGAGAGAATTCACAAATTTAATCGTGATCTTTTTCTAACTTTTCTCACCATATAAAATTACATTATTTAACTAATTTTATATATTTCTTCCTCAAAGTAAAAAAAAATTAATCTTTCTTTATTGTTTACCATATGGTTACGAAAAAAACATTAATAAATTTATAAAAAAAAAAAAAAAAAAAAACCTTAATATTAATATTTTAAAAACTAAATAAAGAATTGTAATAAGTTTTACTATTGCAATTTTAGTGTAACAATGATATTTGTAACTATTTCTATAAAACGTGTTACACAAATTTCTAACAATAGAAAAAGACGTTTATTTAAAGAATTGCTTGCAATACAAGCTTTAATTAAACTTAGTATTAATTCAGTAATTAAATATTGCTTTACGTAATTAATGCTTTATTGGAGAAATTCATTAAAGCTCGTAAGATATTAGGAGAATATATTATTAATAAAAATTGTAAAAGTCAGTTTAGGAAAAACCCTTCATTTTACATCAAATTTTAAATAACAATCTAAATTATTTTTGCAGGAATGTCTTGTTTGATTTGAAAGAAAATAATAACTGTGATGAATGAAATTTTGGATTATTTTATTGTTGGCAAATTGGCTTAATTTTCATGAGGAGTATACTAAAATTCATATTACTGATACTCCGAAAACTTTGTGTATTTTTTACCAATATCAATCGCAAAGGATCACCGTACGTAAAATATTTATATCATTCTAAGTTTATCCACTAGCGTATCATGAAAAGGAATACAACAGCTCAGGTTCCGAGTTTATCAATTAGCTATGATTTTAACAGTGTTTATACAATTTTGAATCGGATGAGATAAGCAGTAGAGACATAATACAATATTGTGTGTGAGTGTGCACAAAAATCATCTCATCTTAGATTTAAAAAAAATAAGAGTACTAAAAATTTTCATTTTCCAAAATCTTAAAGAAGTTATAGTCATAAAAATCTTAAAGTTAGCAGTTCTATGTGGCAGTTAGATTGAGCCAAAAATTCTTACTGCAACTCCCTTTTACACTCAGTTTTCACAAGATGAATAAATGCATCTTTATTTATGCAAATTGAGTTGAATTAAATAGAATTATCAGTTTATCATTGGGTGAAAATGTGCTTTGGGTCCCCTGTTTGGCGCATTTTCAAAAAGTTGCCAACTGGCGCGTTTTTGCGTGTTGTCTCGCGGAGTTGAATGCTCAGAGACACTACAAAAAACGGTGTTTTAATGCCGACGAAACCCAAATCCGTGTTTTTAACGAATTTCACCGTTGACATAACAAAAACAATGGTTTTTTTTACGAATTGTAAAACAAAAAATACACATATAATTGTATAACAAAAAAGACAAGATTGCCACAAGGAGTGCATTTAGGATGAAATAGTCAGGGTTACCAGGCTTTGCGCGTCTATCGCCCATTCGGCGAGAAAGTGATACCCAAACCACAAATTAACCTATCATTGTTTCTCAAACTTGATTATTGTTTTTCTGTTCATTATTTTGTCATTGCATATAGCGGAATTCCAAGATCTGTAAAAGGTTTTGAATAGAACTAAAAAACATAAGGCTTGGCAGACCTTCCCTAAATGGTATCATATATTATGTAGAGAAAATCTTTAAACCTTTATTTCAACCGATTCACACAGAGAAACAGGATATGTAATATCCATCTCTCGATGGAGAAACAAAAGAAAGGTTGAGACGCTAAGAATTATCAAAGATTAACAACTAATCCACAATGAAGAATCACACACAAGTGTTTCTACAATCATATTTTGAACAATTTAAATTGTGTCATTTTCAAATACTTTGGCCGTTTACTTAATTTTAATTATTATATTGTGCTATCTAAGGAATTAGCCGTATGCTATGTACTAAAATGACATTTAGAAGTCTTCAGAGGCTTAATACAGTAAATCTTAATGTTTGCTTCCTCAAGAATTTTGACAAAAAATTGCAAAGTGAAATCATTGCTCTTTATTTTCCACGATCTTAAGTATTTCCCGAAAATAAAAATATCTTCTTAAATTTTTCGCAATAATTCTTTAGAGCTATTTGTTTTCTTTTTAATATTGTCATGTATTTCTAAAATATTCAAGTTGATTATTTTAACAAGGATACTTCCAATCAAATGTTTTGATAGAAAATGTGCTTTAATGGCTTAAAATCATCAGCGATTTGATTTGTTGCACTAGTATTGTTTAAACATGTATGAGCTTTAACTATTTCAGTTTAAAATGGACACGAACAGAAACAGGAATTGAATCCCTGATCTAATAATCTGAAAAAAAGAAAATTGACCACACGGCTGACTCAGATTAGATACCCCATTCGTTGAAAAATTCTGTGGAAGCAGATATATTACCTGAAACTGACTCTAAATATTTTCAAGCTAATCACACTTTATGATATGATTTCCTTTCAGTTTTTATGATACGATACTTAGTATTTATAGATAAAAATATTTTCAATCATAATGAGCACATTCTCATCATATTTTTGCAATACTTTTAGAAACACGAACTTAAGAATGATGTCTCAACTCCATAACTTTTATAATTTCGTTTTCTATATACATAAAATTACTATAACATTTTTGTTTAATACTGAACCTTTTCTTGCACAAAATATTTTGTATGTTGTATACAACATATTAATTAGAGTAAAATCTATAAACAATTTTATAGAATTGCCGAATATATTTGCTCGCATTTCTAGCTTTATAATCATAATTCAATACTTTTTCTATTATCATGCATGATTTAAGATTTAATTTCTTTTGTTTTTAATCTCATATTAAATCATTAAATTAAATTTCATGGCATTTACTTAAAAAATAGTTTTTATTAATTATATATTTACTTTTTTTTAACAGTTGACTTTTAATTATTGATTAGATTTTAATGCAAATAATATTTGTAAGCGAAAAAATATTTGCATATAATTGTTTTATGTTGCATTTCTATTAATTTAGTTATTAAATTAATTTATCTTCTATTTTGAATTCTGTTATTTTATAGCTTGTTTTTTTATATTGTATTATAAATCAATGTATTTATTTTTTCGATTAATGGTACATTTGCTACTTTTAAACCTTTACCTTTTTTGAAATAAACACTTGTGATTCAACTGATTTTGCATGTTAACTTATGGTTGCGAATTTTCATATGTGTATGTACGATTTTATTTTTGATATTAAATTTTTTTGTTTTTTGAGTAAACGAATATCTTTGTATACAATTAAGTCAATACAGAAATTTAGGACCGCACAAATCAATAATCAATTCCTTTTAACGAATAATTTTATGCTACTAGTAAAAAATAGTTAATTTTATTAGTTTTTAATGATAGGTAATATTTCAATTTAAAGTTATATTTTATATCGTGTAAAATTTCAAACTTACATTTGATTGATTTTATTCTAATATATCTCTATGGATTAGTTTACGATTCCCGTTATTTGAATTTCTCGAAACAAACTTTATATAGATTAAAATAATGAATAGGAAAAATGAAATATTTCAAATCTGGTTTAAGCAATGTCTTCCATGTATTTTTCAATTTAAATTCTTTATGTGATGTTTTGTAAATGCTGAAGTGAATGCGTTGACAATTGGCAGGGATAGAAATATATAAGAATTATAAGTTCGTAATTGGAAGCGACAAATATTAAAATGTAGGTCAACAGATAAGAGGAAATGAAATTTTATACATGCAACAGAAGTATTCATGCCGAAAAAGTATTCATATTTTTTATAACAAACGATCTTTACTTCTTGAATAACCATCGTATAATACATATTTTTAACTTAAAAAACTCATGTATTAGTACTTATTTGTGTGTTCACAATTTGTATTCACAAGAAAAATTTATCGCGAATACAAAATTTTAAAACTACGTAATAAGCACTTTCCAAAATGGTGTTCTAAAATTTTGACGAGTTTAGTGAAAAATCTTACCCAATGCGAGCTACGAACATAAAGCTCCATAACTGTTTTTGTCACATATATGTTACTACTACTAAATTTTAATTCTTAGCTGGAAATAACGTAATATTTGGATACATATGTGTGTGTGTTAAAATATCTCAAATAATGCTAGGAAAGTGTGAAAATTAAGTATTAAAATAAAGAATAAAATACTTCCTTTTTAACTGTTTTCATCGAGAATAATTTACACCAATTTATTCTCTCCTATGACATTTCCTGCTTTTTATTTAAATAAAACGCAAAGGAAATATCTCCGACTGAGTACTTAACTACGCATCTAGGAAAAGGAAAAAAATGTGGCTAAATAAATGTTAATTCACTATTTTTAAGCTGAATGCCAAGTCTGGAAAAACAATAAAACAAAAAGTAAAATATTCCAATGATTTAACAAGGAAGAAACAACAGGTTGAAGGCAAATAGTTTTATGTAGTGTTGTAAAGGAGGGAAAAATCAATTATATTTCCGGGAATCAACAGGGTTTATTCCCTTGGAAATTTTAGAAAGACCTCGGAAGTTTTGAATATATCTTTAGATGATTTAGAAATTTTTAAAGTTTTCTTTTCTTTTTAATTAGATGTTCTTTTTTCAATAAATAAAAATCTACTTATTTTATGATTTCTACTACTAACCATACTAATAGAAAGTTTTTCGGGAAAAGAAAACAATTTTGGATTATGACTAATTTAAAAAAACTTCAAAATTTAATGTTGAGGAAGTATTTTTTTCTTTTTTACCTACCATGAATTTATAAGGTAAGAATTATGGAAATGCCTATATTTATTCTAACAGCACTGGGAAATAAAGCTCTATATTTTTTGTTAAATATTAGTTCATTGTTTTTATTATTTTAAGAAATATTTTTGTTTTCCTCAGTATGAGAGAAAAAAATTAACTTTCGTATTAAAAGATACAATATATATTTTATATATTTTTTCATATTTATAAATAATTTACTTCATTTGTCTTCATATATGTCAGGCAAAACAATCTATTAAACGAAAAATGATCGGTAAAATTTATTCCCTGAAAATATTCTCATTATTTTCCAAAATTACCAAGTAAATTTCCGAGGTTCAAAATTCCCGGGAATTTTACATCTCTAGTTTTATGGAGTCAGTAATGCAAGATGAGATATAAGTAAAACTGCTAATCAAAAACATACGAAAAAAGTGCAGAAAATATAATACAAATCGTCAAACTATACGATTAAAAAAAATAAGAATTGATTATTTCCTTTTTTAAGAAAAATGTTAGGAAATCAAGCAAACATTGTGGCATTTAATATTTTTTTTTATCAAGCATCTCAATTGTAGCTTATGACAACACAATCTACAAATCTTATAACTCATAAGGTACTTAAAGAAAAAAAAAAAAAAAAACTTGGAAAGCAGATTTGAATGTTTTACATCAAAATAGAGATTTTTTAAAATACTGAATTGAAATTATTTAATCCGTAAGGTTGAAAACGTTATGTTGGACTGATAATCACTTTTAACTTAAATGAATGGAAAGATTTTCCTAAGATAATAAATGTGGTTTTGTTTTACGCATTTTATTTTTTTTAAAATCAATTTTCATTTATTGTTTTAAGTAATTGTATATTACTTATTTTTGATTTGATTATAAAAATTTACAATTTTAATTGCTAAATTACAATAATTAAATAATTTTTGGTTTACATGCAGATTTGAGTGTCGAAGAATGCAAATTTACTTTAGTCGTGAAGATTCGCATTTCTGAAAAGAAATTTTAAGAAAATATGAAAAAGGATTTTAGGGTAGCTTTTATAATCAAATAACTTGAATTTCAAACATATAGCTAATTCCATAAAAGCAAAAAAAAAAAAAAAAGTACAGGAAGAAGCGAATATATAAACATACAATAGCTCATAAAGTTTAAGAAAAATATGACACTGCAGTATAATTGCCCTGGCAATTATACTGCAGTGTCATATTTTTGCCATGGCAATTATACTTAAGTAGATGTAATTTAATTTAATGTAAACTCTAAGGCAATTAGTTTTCATTTCTTTGAACATTCATAATAATTAATACCAAAAAAATTATTAATTTAAATTATTTTATTTCATATTTTTTTACAATCTCTTGCTTTGTAGAAAAAAAAGATAAACATCATTTAAACTAAAAGGATCAGATTTACTGTACAGTCATACTTGGCGCGTTTTTAGGCGCCAAATTTGGCGAACATTTTTACTGGAAACCCGGCAAACTAGTGTTTCGGCAACCCTATTTGTCATTAATTTCTTATGAATATTTACCGATTTAAATTCATTAATATAAAATTTAATAAAAAAAATTATGGATAATTTAACATATCAACTTTATTATTTTACCATTGATGTTTGAAATCTATATAAAGCTGCGTTTTTTGTTAGTTTGTCATATTGTTAGATACCAACAATGTATGAAATATTTGTTTTTCTTTCAGCCATTTTCCTCCCGATCGTAAATTCGTCATACTTTTTAAAAATTTCGCCAAGGATTACCGTACGATAAAAGGCACTTTTTTTTAATTTCCCATCTTTCTTGATACTATCATGTAATTTATTACATCGATGTTTGAAAGATATTCTTGCTAACCTTCATAAAATTTCTCCTTAAAGTCAAATGTTTGTAAAAAATCACATGCATAATAATTCATTCTCAAGTAAAGCAATCTAAACAAAAAATCGTTATGAAATATTTGAAATAGAAGAAATTTTCACCATTTTAATATCAAAATATTTCTTATTATTTTTATTATAATTTCTTAATTAAAAATAAAAATAAAACAAAATTGATATATTGTTAAATAAGAAAAGTATAAAAACATTTGTTAAAAATTGAAGTAAAATCAAAGGTTACATCAAATACACGTTTATTGAAGTAAAAAAAAAAAAAAACTTCTAAACTGAACCACGTGATACAGACATACTTGTAGCACTCCATTTAGTATTCTAAGAGCTAGTCTTGATATTATCTTGCAGAAAATATAGGATGTTACATTAAAAATGCATTTTGGAAATAAAACCATTTCAAATTTAGGTTTTCCTCTTTTATTATATTTAACATTGTACAGAAAGATTATATTTATGGTTTCATGCCGAATTTATAAACTCTCATGTTTAGAGAAGTTTTCCGTAAGTTTCCCTAAATTTCTAACAATTTAATAACTTTATAATTTTTTGTCAGTTATGAATGGATGTTCAATTATGTAGACCTAAATATAAAAGAAAATATATAATTTGTTAATATCAATTAATTCACAGGCAAACTGATGAATTGTGTTTTGTAGAACATCAGATTAAGAAATGAAATCATGTTTTGGCAAATCAAACATTGCAAGATGTAGAAATCCAAAAACATTTCTTTTACATTGATGGAATACGATTATAAATAATTTGTTTCTACAGTAATAACTTTAAATGGGAAATTTAATTGAAATTAAAATTTTTAAAAGAATAACTATTTAACTGTTATTTTTTTTATAAATTGGATTTAGCTTTATAAATCAGAGGCAAGATTTTCATTAAGTTGTTTCGATTTTTTATTAATAATATAATTAAATAAAACTATTACTTTATTAGTAATGTAATTTATTGCTTTTTCCAATGCGACTTTTGGAGACAAAATTATTTTTATAATTTATTATAGAAAAGAAAAAAAAAAACATTTCAACAGTAGTTTCAAATCTGTCATGGAGTTTTTAAAATATACAGTTGAAGAGAAGAGTTATAGGACAAAATTTCAACGTTACTTTTTTTTCCTTATTTAACAAGTTACCAATGACTGTGGCATTAAATCTAGGTAGTAAAAAAACTTAATAAGTTTTAATATAGAAACATTGAAAATAGTAAATCTAAAAATGATATTTGATAATATTAATTCAATAAAAAAAAGAAAAGTTTTGAATATGTAAACACATGAAAATGAGTCACATAAAAATTACCTTACCTTTTTATTCATATTTGATAATTACAGCCTTTATAAAGAGTAAAAAAAAAAAAAAAAAAAAAAAAAAAGAGGCATTATTTCACAGATTTAAACCATGCTTAAATTTGCAATTTTCTTTTCTGCATTCATTAACAATAAAAAAAATATATGAATATTATCAAAGCAAATTTCCCAAAATTATTCCAAATATATAAAAGTATGAGAGATTTTTTTTTTTTTTAAAATTGTTCCATTTCTTGATACTTTTTAAATATTTTTAGAAAACTTTTAAATAAGAAAGAGAAAAATATATCTTCAACCTATTTAGCTTTTCTTTGTCTTTAAAATATTTAAACACACTCAAGGTTTTAAAATTTACATTTATTTTGTAAAAAAAAAAAGTGAACATACTTTGATTTATCTTATCTAAGAAAATACATGGAAAAGAAAGTTTATAAATTCAATATAAATATTTAACAAAATTTACTTTTGAAAAAACACTCTATCCAATTTATTTCCCATTTATTTGAAATATGCATTAAACATGAAATGAAATTATGAAATTTAGTTTAAAAAATTGTTTGCAAATGGCAAGAGCAAAAAGCAAATAAATGTTATTTATGTTATTGTGGCTTATCCTCCAAATGTCTGATGAAATCAGACAACACCATTGACCCTAAGGAAATCGAGGACCAGAAGGGGGTATGACTATATATTCTCTCTGGAAAGTCCCAAATGGTCCAGGATGTGATAAGGAGAAATGTTATTTATAATTATGCATATTGCAGTTGAAAATACACATAATTATAAATAACATTGATCTGGATCAAAATGTTTGAAGCAACGGTTGTAGAATATAAAAAGGGAATATTAGAATCATGGTTTCCTCCTGACATTAATTTCAAGCAAAAACTAAGGGAATTCCTACAGCTGGACCCACTTATATTCAATAACATTTCAGTTTTTAGGTGTCTCTTGACAAGGAGTTTCAAGTAGTAAATTGTTCTCTACAGTGTATTACAGGAATAAGCTCAACATTAGCAAAACTGGTAGATCATTACATTTGACAAATTATTTTCACCTTTCAAAAAATTACAAAGATGAGCTTTACATAGCTGCACATTATCATGTCCAATTAGAAAAATATACATAAAATATTAAAAAAAAATTAGCAATAAAACTTAATTTAAAATTAAGAGGAAAAACCTAATTTTCAATAATGATTTCTTACATTAGTGATAAAAAATTGGAATTAATCATGTTACTTAAAACTCATAATTATTCGCATGTGATGTAAATTAGTAAAATGTTTAATAGCAAAATAAATAGAGTAAGAAGAAAGTGAGATAAAAAAAAAGTGTAAAATGAATAAATCAAGAGGAAAATTTAGCATTTGGTCTTAAAAATACAGAAATTTCACTTATGGTATTTTACAATTAGAATTTTTCAGTTACATATCATAAAGTAATATGCAGCCTAACTGTATCTTTCTATTTTCTGTTGATTTAACTAAAACTACCTTACTGTTCAAAAGAAGAAACTAACAACTTTTACTTACCAATCTATAATTTCTTATTAGAAGGGTTTATATACTAATACTGAAGTTTGTGAGAAATTTAAATTTACCAATCATTAGATTAAAATTATTGTAAAGTCCTGAGTGAAAACTGGTAAGAATAGTGTATTTTGAAAAAAATTTTAAAATAATAATTTACAATCTTTTATTAACAGATATTAAGTTGGGAAAAAGAAATCCATGTTTTTTTTCAATAGACGATTTTAGTGATTGATATCACTTAAAGTATTTAAATAAATTCAGATTTATGCTTATTTTATTATTAGGTGACATTTTTCTTTACAAATTATTTTGCTATCTTTTGTTTGATTTATTCAGTTCATTTATAATTCTTCTTTGATAAAGGTGAAAATACAAGTCAGACGGCAAAAATTGTGAGTGAGAATGATGTTTATAGTCGAGATATTGTAACAGCCAATTACATGCAAGTTTCGGTTTTGTTGATCCAATAATTTTGTGATTAAAAATTCACATTTCAAAGGTGTTAAATCATCAAAAATACAGATAAAAATCGCAGAAATGATTGAAGTTAACTAGAATGTTAGTAATTATAGCATCACCCAGGTGCTAAAGATCAACATCAAAACAGTTTTAAAACTTTTGCACTAAGCAAATATAAAACAAATTACATAAAATCTTGAAAGTTCACATAAAAATAGATTTTTTTTCCCAATTTAATATTTAGGAAAAGTTTCCAAGCACCTTGTAATTTGCAATAATTTACAACACCAGTTTTTGCATATTTATGATGGCTTCTAGCGATGATAAGATAAATCTCTATATTATATAAATATCTTTAGTATATTTTTACACAAGCGTAATTATTGATAAATTAAGTATATTCAGAAAATAATTACGAAAATATATAAATTGATTATAGCATCAATATTACTTCATGAAAAAAGGAACTATTATGTAGCTCAAACTACAAATGGTTAAACTAGAAAAAAATAATTTTATAGAATTAAAAAGTTGAACATAATTTAAATCTAATATGTTACAAATAATTTGAATTTGATTTTTATTTCATAAATTAAATTGTATGTAACATAATACACCTCATATAATTTAATCAATGAATTAAAAAAATAATGGGGGGGGGGAACTAGGAAAATAACACTGATAGAAAAATCGATTTTAATTATATAACAAAACATGGATTATGATGAAATAATTTTATTGTACATAATAATTTATAAATATAATCAATACATCATTATCTCATTTTAAAAATTTTGCAAACAGAGTCATCAGCAGCTGTGATTAATTTCTCATTGTCCCTGTAAAATATATTTAAATAATAAACATAGTATACAAGAATTAAATATGAAAATTTTTTCAATAGAAAAAAAAAAAATCTAATATTAAAATAAAGGTTTAACATTATTCCAGAAACAAACTTATGTAGCACAAAATATGCAAAAACAAATAACTTAAACTAGAGGTTAATAAAAAAGCCAATTTCTTTCAATATCTCTTTTAAATATTTTTTAAAAGAACCTCAACATTTATAACTGATATAACTTGATGCTTATTCCATTAATATCATATTCATGCCTAAATATTATGAATTAAAATACAATACATAATGCAATTTTAGAATCTTAATTCATAAAAATGATGTTCTGATGCATATTCTCAACAAAGCTATAAAAATTTATTATTAATGAAAAAGTTTTCTTCTCAGTTTTTTTTTTTTTACTTTCTTTAATTGTTAAGGTATTAATAGTGATGTAAATAATGTCTTAGAATACTATGAATTTAAAAAAAGATATCTATTTAATTAAATATTTATAGCCATAATTTTTCCACATTTGTATTTTTACAAAGTGGTACTATAGAATGTTTTGATAAAATAATAGAATTAACTTATTTATTCTTTGAATTATAATATTTCTAAAAATAAGGCTTTAATTAACCAATTGCATTTATGAGATAACATACTTTATAAGTTTAAAGCTTTTTAATCAATTGATAAATTTGTTTTATATTTTTCTTATTTTAAAGATCAGAAAAATTATTTTAGTTTCAACTTTTAAAAATATAGTGTTTAATCCTTACTATGCACCAAAACATTATATTTGTTATGAACAATAAAAATTACTATAAGAATTTATAAAATTATTAGCATTATCAGAAAAATTAAAAATAAAATGGAATTCGCACACTTTACTTACATAGATAAAGCGAAATCAAGTATACGGTTTTCATGCCCAGTCCATTTTTTATCCATTTGGGCTGTCCGAGCATCATACCTTTCAATATTACCAAAACTGGCTAAATATACTAAGGGATGTGTTTCATCACATATTAGCTTAACAATAGAGCCCTAGAAATAAAAAAAAAGACAATTTTAATTTTTAAACATTTTTAACCAGAATAAATTACAATGACTACTTTTTCAAAGAGAAAAGTTTTTATGTTACAAATTTACCTTAATTTTCTTATTAACAAATTATTTATTTTTCAATGTTTTGTCATTAAAAACAAATTGGAATTGCACATTTGATAATAACTTAATCAAAAATTACTACCACATCTACAAATCCAACTATACAAAGAAGGGAAACAAATTTGAATTAAAGCTTAGTATCATTATATTTGCATTAAAGGAAATGTGGCATACCTTTTTCTAATTTATACCAAAAAATTAATGAAATAAAAACATGTAATCAAACTATAAAAACACTTTAGTAATAAATTATTGATTCACTTGGCATAAAATTCTGAATTCCAGATTCTGAATTTTTGACAAACACTTATTTACTGTGAGGACAATTATTTTTGCACTTTTTCCTTTTACTATTACAACACCACTTATCTTCCATTGTACTTTAAATGTTTGCTGCTGATCTACAATTCCTTTTTAAATATGAGGGATAAAATCCTGATTTATAACTTAAAGCAGCTTTGAAACATGACAAATGCGTACATTGGACAATTTGGTTTGATTATCTTGTTGTAAACTTATTTGACAAAAAAACAAAACAAAAACTAGTCATTTACAACTTACAGTTTGAAGTAGATTCTAAACTATTATAAAATTTTAAAACTGTAGTAACTAAATCTATGAATTATTGAACTGAAAATGCAAAAGCTATTTACTCAGCTGTAAAACCAATAAATTTCATGCTGCAAATATTAATCAATCAATCTAAGGAATGTACTTAAAATATTTTATTAACACATTATGTATAAAATTTTGAAAATAATTGTGAAAATTTCCAACGTAGAAATTTTATATATATATATATATATATATATTGCCCGGCTATTACGATCTTTACCTTTTAACATCACAAAAGGCAGAAATAGCGGTACCAAATATAGTGGGGCATCAAGTGAGTGTGCTATTGTGGTTATGAAGGCGTGTGGATCTTCATATTTTAGAGCATGGGCTAAGCAGAAAACTCTAAGATTCGACCTGGCAGGCCCACAGATATCACTTAACAGAGGACATTGCAACCCTGAAATATTTAATGTATCAAAGTCACCATTAGTGAATGTGATGGATCTCCACTTGGATCAGGATTCAAACTCACTACCTTTCAATAATGAGAACAAGACAGAAAAATAATGAGAATAAGACAGAAAAATAAAACCTGTGACGCAAGTGATTTTATTGTAGAAGAATGAGATCAAGATTTCTTAATGCCATGCAATAAAAAAATAAATGCACTCATTTTTCACAACTTTAAATTTTTATAAATTGTTTTTCTCTCAAAAATATCAGAACAATAATTCGACACAATATTTAAAGTAGAATACATTAGCTTCTATATCACATGTCTTAATTCTTCCAAATAGAATTATATAATGTTACTGAATGGGTAAACATGTTGTTTATGAATTGATGTAGGAAAACAAATCAATGTATGGGGATGTTTGTGTGATCGGGCGAAGAATGGAGATTTTTCATTGATAGCTCAAATTCACATTGTGTATTGCTACACAATGGCTACTAATTAACATTCCTTAAAGTAATTTTGTGTTAATGCAATGAACACACACAAAATATTCTACAAAATAAAATAGTAACTATAGCATATTGTTTAAAGTAGCTAACAATGCTAATATGTCAACAGAAAGATACTTAATCTAGCAAAAAATTAATGATTTTCATATTTATTACACATTTATATGATAACGAAATGTTGAATTAAGAAATAATAAATGAATATCTGAAATTGTTAACATGAAATTACCTCTCCAAAAAATATATGGCTTCCAGTTTAGATGATGTAAGAAATAAAACCTAATTTTGGGATTCATACAGCGTTAAGCTCATGAAATGGTACACTAGAATTTTGAATAAGGAAAGGGTGTGCATTAAATACTTTGGATCTTAATTACTTGCTCTACCATCTAAAGTAAAAGTTGATGCTTCAAATAATTCTTTAGATTGAAGATGAATAGTAAAAAATAAGAAACTTTCACAAATTTTCTAATAAGGATAAATATGTTTTGGGAATTTCAGAGAAAAAGATAAGAAATTTCTAATTTAAATTTTAGTCACTGCCTTAAAAGATCAGTTACAAACATAAGTATCAAAATGCATTATACATAAAATCTGTTAGAAGCTTTCTCATAAAATCTTAGGCAGTTCAAAAAGCAACAAGGCAGATGAAAAACAAATATTATTATATAATATAATACTCAAAGGCAATTTTTTGCACATATAGGCTAGTTAAAATCAGGACCTATAGTTAATGTGGATTCCCAATCCCTACAAACATTAAAGCTCAAGGTGTGTTTGAAACCATAGAATTTTGAACAGAGTCCGTCTTCCACTTAGGTAAAGATATGACAGAAAAGTTACTAATAGTTTGCACTTAGAGCATAAAAACTTCAAGTCGAGAAATTTCTGAGTATTAAAAAAATTAAAGATTCTTGATAATTACACATTGGTTAGTTAATAATTTTAAGAAAAAAAAAGTTAGAAGAACAAATAAAATTCTCATGAAATTCAATTAAAATTTCTAAATCAGCATGAGATTTTTTTTAAAAGTAAGATTAGTGTAGTAGGTAATTATAGTGTAATAAACAATTTAATAATAAACTTTTTAGAATTTGATGAAATAATAAATATTTTTTGTTGCCAAATTCATTGCAAATTAGTAATTTTGTTGCAAGAAAATATTACACTGAACACAAAAACACATTGAGTCATAATTTGAAAATTTTGAAATCTAAAATAGTCTAATAACAGCAAAATGATATTTTTAATGTTTTTTATTTACTTCAATCAGTAAATTATAGAAAACTATCTGAAATTTACCTCAATAGAAACTAAAGATCTCAAAACAAAAGTTGAAACATCAAATATTCTGAGGTTCCCATCATTTGTACCAACTGCAAGAAGAGTGTGCCTGAAAGAAACATTTGCTTAGTATTAAACAAAAACAAATGCTTCAGGGAAATCAAAATTTTATAAAATCAAATTTAAATTCAAAAAACAATTTACATTATATCATGATTGATTTAGCTTTGATAATTAAACTATTATTTGTAGAGGGGAAAATAATTTGATGAAGACATATTTAAAAAAATGTAAAATAATAATGGAAATATCAGGCCAAAATTAAGTATTTTTTTTAACCCATTATTAGAAAAAGCATAATTTTTAAATGGCATGTATTTTAAAATAGCCTCTTTCTGAAATAAAAAGTGAGATCAATTTTACTTTAAATCCAAAACTTATAGATTTTTTTTATAAAATAATTATTAAATGTTTAAGAAAGGCGAATAATGCAAATACTTGTAAATAATTTATTTTGTATTTATTTGTAAATAATATTATGCTTATTTACAAAATGCATATTAATTTGTCAATCAAAGATTTTTTAAAATCAAAATATTTAGACAAATGTTGGTAGCAGATTAATTAAAAACATAATTTGATTAATATAATAACTACACAAAAATTAATGGCATTACTAAAACAATGTTTATAATATATATTTCCCTTAATATGCAAAATTTTTCATAAAATAACCTTTATGCATCATGATATTATACAGTGATACTGAGATATGTAGAAAATTAGATATCATTCAGCTCTAATACTTGCTGATATGAAATAATTTCTTACAAATAAATTTTTTGCAATGTGTTTGAGTAGTTTTTCATACATAAATGTATTATTATTGTTTGTCTCCCTACATTTCTTACTATCATGAATTTTCTATTGAGATTAGATAATTTTAACCAAATTAGGTTTTACGTAAAATAATGGTCAAATGTAATATAGTTAAACACCTCATTTAAAGTTATTAATGGAATTGTATCAATACTTTTAGCTGTGAAAGAGAATAACGTTTATAAAAGTATATTATGTGGTGACAGTGGGTGACTATCCCTTTGCCACAACAAGGCCACAAATGTCCAAATGGCTACTCATTTATCATTACTCAAAGGGCACCTGTGAACTAAGTCATAAAGGCAAGTAGCATTACCTATGTCATTTACCACAAAACCATTTACAGGGTGGACACTCATTATCTCAGGGGAGGAGGGAGGGAGGGAAAGACAGACAGACATCTCCATGGCTAAACAGGGATTCAAACCTGGGACAAACAGCTTAGAAATCAAGAATGCTAACTACTCAGATATCTGATGGTCACACTTAAAAAGTGTTCCTTAATCAGGGTTTTACTTCATCAGAAAAAAAAATATTATGAAATATCCTATTTATTGCTGAAAAATTACAAACATTCACAACTCATTTGAGAGAGACACATGAGATATAAAATTTCATAAACTCAAATTAAGAAGTGTTAAAATCTGTTGAGTGCAATATTATAGTATACAAGATTCAAGTACTATATTTGAAAATTGTGATCAACTTTAATTTTATTAATCTACCTATAATCTATTTATATCCCTTTGGATAAAATTTTAATCTTGATAATTAACATTTGTACTTTCCCAAAAGCATATTTTCATACTCAATTATTTTTTATAGTTACATAAATAGTTATTATCTTATTTTAAAAAGGGCATTTAAATTAAAAATAAAAAATTTATTCATATAAGGACATATTTAAATATACATGAGATACTTGTAAATCCAGAATGCAAATTTAATAGAAAGAAAGATTATTATTATAGAGATGTAAGCTTATTAATATAAAAATAAACATACCCTGACAACTTTTAGTTTAAAAAGTTAAATTTTACAAAATTTAATTTTTATATGAGGAGAGCTTATATAAGGACTTACCCTTGTAAAAATCCAACTCCTTCAATTGATTCTTTTTCTTCATCAGATAAAGAACATTGTAATGTTTTGAGAACCTAAAGCAATATATAATATATATATATATATATATATACATATATATACACACACACATTATGCAATTCTTTTTTCCATAGACACACTGCCTTTGACAAATGACACACAAAATTTGATTTTAACAAAAGAACAACAAATACAGTAATACATTTAATTATTTAAGTAAATTTATACCCTATAAATAAATGCATAAGGATAATCAAAATACAAATAATAATGCAAAAATTTTTTCTATTGAAATGCTTTCACTAGTGTTAGGATTCTTGCAATTTTTCTTCCTAATTGTGAAGCAACAGTGAGGAATCTGGGACCCATTAAATTTACAGATGATTCTAAATTTCCTATATACAATATATATATATATATATATATATATATATATATATATATATATATACAAATTAATCATAAAAATGAAATTACTCATAAATTTTGATAGTTAAAAAAAATCAAATAATTTTCTGGTTCTTCCTTTCTCTTACAGGATCATTTACAATATAATTTATCATTGCTTAACATCTAACACTTTTTATTGATTGACATTTAAGAAGTTGATATCAATGTACTGTTAATAAATCTTTATAAATTATTTGTTAAAGTCTTTGATGGTTTGTTTGTCGTTCAACAGTCATTTTTTGCTCACGAGGGTTGGTTTGGTTTGCTTGTCGCTCAACGGTAATATTTTGCACACGAGGGCTAATTAGACCGGGATCTACGGTTTAAAGTGGATTCCGAACCACTACAAACATCCATGCCCAAGGTGGGATTCGAACCCACGAACTGTTGAGCCGAAAGCAAGAGCGCTAACCATTCGGCTGCCAGCTCGGCGTTAAAGTCTTTGATAAATAATGGTAAAGATTTACCCCTCAAACCCATTTGTAATACAGACAATCCTTTAAAACTCCCCCATTTTACTAAGTACCTGCTAAGTTAAATAGCTGATAGTATAATACTATCTATTGAACTAAGCATTATAGCTACCAAAGCATGTTTAAACATAGAAAACATCAAGGCTTAACACACAAACCAAACATGAGAATGAATAAATAAATAAAACTGATTAAGAAGAGCCAAAAATTGATCCTGAAGTAAATTTTATGTCAACAGAAAAATAATTTATACTAATGTTGCTCTATAGTCATTTTTTGTATTTAAGAACTCTTTTAAGACTTATGATTGATGTGCAAAAAATGGCTAATTAATATTAGTTAAGTAAATTTTCTTGCATCTGCTACAAATAATAAAACTGTCTAAATTATTAAAGTTAATGAGCCAATAAAAAAAGTTACAAAGTGTATTTTTTACATAGCCATTCATTATAAATAAGATGAATAGCATATCTAGAATACATCACATCTCCAAAGATTTTTCACAAAATTAAAGATTATTATTTTAGTTATACTATTATATTATAACCATTATATATATATATGTATATATATATTAGATTTTTCTCCATATGCTTGAAATAGTTTTATCATAAAAAGCAAAGATATCTATCAAAACTAGCTTCTAAGTAAAATATAACTTCTTTGACGAAATTGTTTGCTGTCTTTGCAAATTTGTTATTGGTTGGTTGGGTTTTATGGCGCAAAGTCCAGAGATGGACAAAACTTGTTACTGGATCAGCATTTTTATATGAAAAAAAATTTAGCATCTTTATAATAGATATCCTGAAGCTTGTCCCTTATTTCCTAGGAAAATAATTACATAAACTATTCTTTTTCACTTGGAAGTTGGTTTATGGGAGTTCAAAACAGGTGCTCATGAAATACATAGCATAATATAATTAGCAATACTTGAATCAATAAGCTGTAAAACATTACTTCTTACTTTAATAAAGTAACAATAAAAACAGGTACTTCATTTCATTTTGCACAAATTGTTTTATGAATTCGAATTTTCTCCAATCCATGATTAATATAAATGGCAGTTTCAAGTTATGCACAATAAATCTGCAGTTATTTGAAATCCAATTTAAACAATGGGTTACAGATGAATTAGCTCTTATTTGTCAAACAAGACTCCAGAATGACAGTAAATCAAATTTTTACATTTATTACATTTTTTTATCACACATATTATTTGAACCGATTTGTTGACTTTACTAACAGAAATTAATAAATATTTGTAAAAAAAAATGCTTTTCAAAAGAAAAAATTTCATAAATTTTTTATTGCAATTCTATTAAAAATAAATAATGAAGTAATATAGATTATTTAATTTTCCTAATTGTAACATTTTGAACGGAAACACTTGACACAAAAAATTACTGCTTGTATCCTTTTAATTTCTGTGTGAGTTACATTTTAATATTTTCTAAAGTTTAAATGTCATTACGGCGATACTTTATTTTTTATTTCATTTTACAAAAATAAAACAAACTGGACATTTTTTTTAATATTTTGAAAAATATTAGCCTGGTACTTACCAATTAATAATTGTTCAGTTTTTGAAACTAAGAAGTAAATTTGTCTGTTCTAAATATTAAGAAATTGATTCTCACTAGTAAACAAAAAGGAATAACCGCTAAGAAGCCTTTTTCAGAAATTCTTTGATAATCATCTTACATCTAATAGACTTTTAAATTTTCTAATTGTTCCTCATGAACTTATATGCATTTAATAAAACTCAATTTTAGATATAATAGATATATGATTATTCATATTTATAATCTAAGGATACCACTGAACTTAAAATTGAACATTTTATTTTTTCCTAAGTAAGTTTTGAAAATATTTTACAACTTTTCCTTTGAAATAATATATAAATTTGATACTTGTATCAGTGTTAGTTCATTACTCTTTACTTTAGCTAACAAAAGGAATATTATTGAGATGTAAGTTAAAAATGATAAAAAATTAAAAAGAAAAATATAATAAAACTTACTCTGCAATTAGATGTTCTAATAATTTTAGCAGTACCATCTTCAGAACCAGTAGCAATTAATGATGCATCAGAGCTACATGTCACACAATTCACATTACTTTCATGTGCTTCCCTACCTTTCAATAACATGAAAAAAATACACTTTACTCAAAACTTTAATTTTTTTTTAGTTTTCAGGAATAAAACAAAAAAAGCTACTTTAAACATTAATTAATAATTATTTAAATATTTTTTGATTTTGAAAAGAAATGTTAATGGAGAAATGTCATAGTCACTAATAACTTCTTATCTTATAAATTGCATAACATTTAGATGCAATGTGAATAAACAAATTTTGGTGTTTGATTAATACATAACATATATTAAGTGCAAGAATAATAATATAAATCTTACCTAAGACAGATCCAAGAAGTGATAGATTCTCAGTGTCCCAAATTTTTATGGAGCCATCCATATAGCCTACTACACATTTCTTACCTGAAATAATTATAAATTTTTTAAAATTAATTTAGCTAAGATAGACATACATATATGATTAATTTGTAATTTCAATGAATTATGAAGATATATGAAATTATGTTACAGGCATTTAATTTCAAATAAAAAGAAAATGATTACAAAATTGATCACACAATTTTAGATTTTTATGGGAAAAAAAATAACACTTTATTTTTTTTTCATGAGAGGAGAACTTATGAATTACTTAGAAACAGAATACAATTTTAAACCCTTATATATTAAATGAAGTGACCTGTTTTAACAATTCATTTGATCACAATAATCAGAAGAAAATTATCACATGGAAAAACATTTAAAGTGTAAAGTCCAAAATTTATAGTAAATAAGCAATTATATTTAATGGTTCCGTCCACAACAGGAATAAAAAATATGAAAAAAAAATAAGTAAATACAAAATTTCTGGAATTTCGAAAATGACTTTTAATACTTTATTTTTGAAAATACATTTTGTATGTTCCAAATAGACAATGTAAGAAGTTTTTGTGCAAGAAAAGGTGATGCTGCATGAAAAATGCTTGGAGTGCGTATTAACCTGAAAAGAGTAGATGAATTGGCTTCAACAACAAAAGAATTAGAACCCATAGGATATTTGTAAATGTTTTGGTAGCCACTAGTTCTGGACATTTCCAGCCTTAGAGCTTAGCATGATGCCAGCCAACATCCACATGTTGGGTGTTACCCCCGGAGACAGAGATAACCCTTAATGCCAAGCCCAAAGACGTGAGACTTTCACTTGATCTCTAACAGACTAGCCACAAATGTATCACTAGCCTAAAGGTTTGCTGTGCACAGTCAAACATGTTGGGATTTTGATTGCCCATGAAGCAAACAGAGTGGCTACTCATGGACAGCTCTCTCGCTTGCCGTCAATGGATAGAAAAGGTTAGAAAGAGCAGAGAGAAAACAGAGAGAGAATAAAGCTCTCTGTGTATTTCAGGACAGGGACACCTATACTCACCTAAAAAAATTAGTCCGACGAGGAATTGCCACCTAGAAGGACTTTTCAAAGTTTAAGGGTCGGTATTCACCTGTTTCAAAGGAGCAAAACTAGAAAATTTTCAAACACCTAATCCACTTCAAATATAGAATGCTCCTCTATGTGTATTTGCACACAATATTTTCTATTATATAACAAGTAAAATTCAGTTTTCCTTTAATTAATAAATAAAAAATATACCCGAAGATAATCTACTTTGAATTAGGATAAGCACATGCAAATTGTATGAATAAAATATTTTAATCATATAACAATTTATATCATATTTGATTGTTTTATGTATTATATTTACATTATTAAAACATTTATTCAAACTTTCATTATGATCAAACTTCAGTTTAAAATTTGTTTCATTTTTTATTAATCATAAATTTTGGTATCTAATATAAATACTTCATTTTTAATATTTTATAAAGAAAATTAAGAATATGATTACTTTTTCTGAAATTTTATTATAAGAAAATATGTTTATGGGGAAAAAAAGCTACAAATTGAAAATGTGATACCATGTTTAATTATAATAACTCAATAAATTTCTACCATCATCAAATAATTTGCCACATGAACTTCCGGATCCACTTGTTGGAAACAGTTCACATGATCCAGGAACACCCCATTTCCAACATGTTCCATCAATGGTTCCAGCAAACAAAGTATTTGAGTTAGGATGCCACTCCATCCACTAAAAAAAATACATTCAAATGCATTTATTATTATCAAAATTGTAGACTTTTTTCTCTGTTGGAAGAAAAAAGGCATACATAAAATGTTAAATTAATAAAATGAAATTTGCGGCTATTGTGTTTGCTTTAATATAATTTTTAAGAGTACATATAAAAATTATATTAAATTGTGTTTGCTTAATATAATTTTTATAGAGTACATATAAAAATTATATTAAATCAAACGCAATTATTTAAGTAAAAAAGATTGCATTAGAAAGCTTGAAGTGACTACTTGTTTTAAGAAAGGTTATAAAAGGAATATAATAATGAAGGAAATCATGAATGAAGTAAAATATAAATAAAAATATAAAAACATTCACATCAATTTTATATATTATTAGTTATGATGCTTTATGTTAATTTCAACATTTTGAATAACTACAATTATATACCCATAAATTCCAAGCTTGACAATTTTCGAGCCACAACTTCCAGTGGAAAATATGTACACAGCTTTTAGGGAAAGTTCAAATTTGGAAAATTTGCTTTGCTCAAAACACTATTTTGCACAATGGTATGGAATTATTGTAAACAAATTATAAAAAACAATCAAATAAGATGTGAAACGAATGAAAATTCTCAGTAAGTAAAAACAAATTTATCATTTAATTCAGGCCTTTTTTTATCTGTGTTTTAATGCATTTTTACTGGCATATTGGGAAACCTATAAGCAGTCACTTAAGTAGATGAAAACAATACTTTTTAAGATCAGGAGAAACTTAGAATTATTGTTACACTGATAGAATATAGAAACTTGGAGAAGATCTAATGAAGTATATTTTTCTTTTCTCAGCAGTTACATGCAAACGACAATTTTAAAAAGTGAAAAAGAACTAAAAGCCTTTGTTCAGGAAGTGACAGAATAAAAGAGTGGTCTTGCATTGTTTACATTAATTATATCAAATATAAACAACTTTATGGTTTATTCAAATCAAAATTACTGTTCAAATTAATTAAAAACACTATAATAAATATTATAAAATGAAACTTAGTCTACATGTTAAGTAAGCCAGAGATCTACATCTCAATATAAAATAAATTTGAAATCATTAAGCCAATATCAATTTTAAGCACAAATTCAGTGGATATATGGAAACAAGGATTTCACCACTTTCCTTCTTTCACTATTTTTTTTTTTTTATAATATTAAAAATAGTTTGAAATGCATTAAACAACAGAAAATAAAATAAATTTATACACAGCTTAGAATCTATCAAAATCAAACCCTGATATCATTAAAGTTTTTAATGTTATACATATGAAGAACAATGAAATAATTCAAGAAATTCATCCTGCAAAAGATAATGAAAGAGGAGGATAACTTGGTTAATAATTCAGAAACATAGCAAAGATGAATTCCTATCTCAAACACATAAATACATAAAAAGAGATCAATAGAAGTTTCAGTAAAAAAAAATTTTCATTGACTTTTTAAAATTACACACCGAAAACCTTTTTTTTTTTAAGGTTTTGGGTGTGTAATTGCATGTTAAACTTTAAGTGGCTTAAAAATGGGGGGGGGGAATGCTGAAACATATTTTTCAATTTTCTCTTTGTTATTTTTTCTGCATGGTCATTTAGCAATTTTATTGTATCAATCATTTCACCCTGTTATTATGTAATGATGATTTTCTGGTTAGATTAGATAACTGTATTCTTTCAATCTCTCAGCTCACCAGTGCTTAGTGATAAAAGTGCTCTCTTTGGAGTATAAAGTCCCAAGGTTCAATAAGATATGGATAATTACATTTCTAGTTTCTGTGCATAAATATATTGGAAAAGGTGTTTGGGAGCTTCCATTTCTATAAAAACATATCACTATTTATGGAAAGTTATCTCTAATATATATATATATATAAATGCTCCACAACAACATATAATAATTAGGCAATGTTTGCAATGCCTATTAACTTCTTAATATATACATACATACATACATATATATATATATATATAAGTTTAACTTAGCATTGCTTTCTTAAATTCGGTAATTTAATAAAACTGATATTAAATAAAACTTCTGCTTTATTTGATAACCACATGATACCTAGCAGAATTATAATCTTCAGATTTTAATTTAGAAGGATATATAATTGTTTCGGGGGGAGAACACAGAAGATAGTTACAATTATATATTTTGAAATAAGAGTTCTTACAGATAGAAAATACATATATATGTAAGTTAAAAACACTACAAAGTTATTTACATCATTGAAAAATGAATCTTCGTAAAAAATGAAAACTATAACCTAGACTGTCAATAAATTTCATGCCATTATTTTTAAGCAATAGAACTTTACCATTTTACAGAAACATACAGGTAAAAAGTGGGCAAACTCAAAAAGATCAAATAAATTTATATTGTAAATTAATCTATTTATTTTTACAAAACAAATTTAAAACTAAGCAAAAATAGATTATACAATGAAGATTAAAATAATAATATTCATTTAAAATGAATATAAATTAATGAATTTAATTTGGTGGTTGTATGGTTTTTGATATTTTTATACAAATAAATTATTTAAAAAAGTTTCAATAATTACAGTAAGTTCTGTAGTTTCAAAGCTCCATATTTTTTCTCCAGATTCGACATCCCAAACCTGTATAAGACCATCCATACCAGCCGTGGCAAGTAATGAATTATCATAATTGAAATTTGCGGCTATTATGGAATCAGTATTTCCTATAAAAATTTAATAAAACTGTTATTTAAATTAAAAACAATTAAATTAAATATATTTTAATATGAATAACATTACATTAAAATACACCCATAATAGATAAATTTTGTGGAAAATTTTTATCTTTTTTAGACATTCATAATATTTAATAATATAAAAATCTGAGGAAAGTATTATTATTTTATTTTTCCAGAACAATTTTTTTAATTCATAGAAATTTCATTGCTTTGTAACTAAACACAGCATTAAAAGTTCCTAAAAAAAGTTTGCTAACTAACATTCAATATTAAAATCCCATAAATATAATAATCACAAAAATTAGTTTAATGTTAAAATACAAAAATAGGCAAATTATAATTATTTTAATATTTTTAAAAAATAAATAAAGTTAATTTATTAGTTACAATGCACAATAGTTTCTCACTGTTTAATCTTTCTTTTTTTAAAATATTAATAATTTAATTCATAAGTTCAGTTTACTTCAGAATCACTGATATACAACTAACTATCTAAATAAATAAAAAACTATTTAATGATAATTTAATTCTAGAATCAAAAATAAATTAAAATATTTTATTTAAAGAGAAAATATAAAAGATAGTTTTAATTCAATAAAATTGATAGATCAAGTTTATGAGAATTCATTTTTTAAATTAGACCAAAAAAATCTGCAACTTTTAATTGTATGCAAATGTCTTAAAATTTAACTTACAGAGTGGGAGATACTATGCATAACTTTTATATTAAAAATTAATAATTGGAAAAGTTCAAACATTTACAATCTAAACTCCAATTGTCTTAAATCCTTTTTAAATAAATTGAAATACAAAGTCATTACAAAAATATGCTGCAGTTGAAAAGAAAAAAATAACCAATAATAATAAAATTTAAAATCTTCACTGAAAGAATAAAAAGTATCAAGAGTTAAAAAAACAGATAACTATATTTTATTACAAACAAGACAAGAATCGATTGATTAAATGATAAAAATAATTAAACATTCACATTTAAAAAAGAACATTAAAATATTTTAATAATTTTAATATGTTCTATTCAGTTTAATACTTTAAACTGAAACTAAAATTAATTTAAACATTAAAAAATCAATATAATTCAATTATAAAATTAAAATCCCAAAGAACTATTTTTAATACTATCCACAGAAGACGAGTGAATTTTTTTAAACATTTTATTCATTTAGAACAGCAAGAACAAACACTTGCAATAATTTCCTTAACTCCGAAATTTTTATTATTATTTATTGACAACACTAAATTAAATTATATTTTGAAATTTAGAATTTAATAAATGTTATATGATTTGTAAGTAACATAAATGTATTACAAAATATTTTACAACATGAAGTATTACCTTTTATGTACAAAATTAGGACTTAATTATGACTAATAAATCTAATATTTATTACCACTAAAAATTCAAATATATCTTATATTTAAAATTTCAATAGGAATAGATTTTGTAAATACTTAAAATTTTGCTTTTGTATTAAATTTTGATGTATTTCTTTTGTTTTTGTGCTTTAAACTTTCTTTTAACTTATACATTAAATTTACTAAATTTGCAGGAAAAACAATGGAAAATGAATTTTTAAAAACAATTATAAATAAATGAAGTAAGAAAAAAAAATTTTTTATATAGGAATAGTAAGGAATATATTTCAAAATAATCCTATTTTAAATTTTATAAGTATATTACTTTGAACTACAAAATAAATGAAGCAAGAATTTTATGTGTTCAACATACATTTGGAGTTGAAATTATCACAGTAAAATACTTCTCCATTTTATCTTTCAAAATGTGCATTAAGTTTGAAATTTAATAATGACTTGAATTTTTACTATTTCTTGGAGAATTTTCAAATAAGAAATTCATTTACTTTGAAATTGAATTAGTAAGAGCTTTATTAATTTTAAAAATCTTCAATCAACTTTTGTTATCAAAGCACTATGAGCTATCATGCAAAGCAAATTTTATAGTTCATAAAGAAATATTATTTGCAACTTTGATTATTTAATAGTAGTATGCACTTTTATAACTTGTGCATCTTAAAATTATGAATAGCTAGTCAATATTCTGGTACAATAAAATTAATTAATATTAAATAATAAATAGATTCGGAACATGCTTGATTTAATGAGTCCTTTACAATTTTAAGCTCTAGAAATGGTTGGATTCTTTCCACACTAAAGCAAATACAATAATATATTTATTACACCTGTCTTCAAAATTTAAAATATTATGAAATTTATATTTTCTAAAAGTACTATTTCTAAAATAATAAAAAAAAAATATATAAAACTAAGTATCAAGGGAAGAATTTAAGCTTAATAATTAAGCTTATCACTGCGGAAGCACTGTTATAAATAAATAAAATAATTATGGAATGAGAGCAATTTGATTGCATTCAACTGTTTTCTAAGTTTACTACATTGAAATTTGGAAGCATTAATCAAATAAAGAGATAAGATTACATCACAATCCAAAACAAAATAAATATCATGCATTAAAAGCAATATATTTTTTGACTTTCTTTACAAGTAATAAAGTTTTTGGAAATTATCTTTATTTCATAAAATTCAGTTAAGTCCTTTAATTATTAAAAGCAATTCAAAAGTTAGAATTTATGGAATTATGTTTAATTAGAATATTCATATCCATGTTTAGATGCATGTGCATCATAAGATAGTTGTAGTTTGTTGAATTTCCAACCAGCATTATAAAAATTTTTAAATTAATTAATTTTCCCCATTTCTTTTTCATTGCAGAATAGAGTTACATTACATGCACTTGGAGTGAGGTTTAAGCAAGAATAAAAATTATTTTCATAAAAAAATATTGTTTGGAACTTAAATAATTAAAAAAAAAATTATCGGAGAAGAATGTATATGCTACTCCTAAATTATACTTCCATAGTGAATATCAATAAAGCAGTTAAATTTTTTTTTATAATGGAACACACCAATTACTTATTCATATTAGTATAGATTTTATCAATTCGATCAACATAAACAAAAATATAACTGGAACAAAAAAAAAAAAAAAAAAAAAGAAAACTTTTTAAAGTTAATCAAATAATATATTGTTTTTCTACTTTAAATCTGATGCAAGAAAAAACTCTTATTTAAAAAAAATTAGTAAAAAATAATACTTGAAACATTCTTTCACTATTTATAAAATCCATTATTTCACATTAAGTGACTGTTTAAGTTACCAAAATATTAACATATAAATAAAATCATTTCTTTTAAAATTGAAGTTATTTTTTAACAAATAGCTTTTTTACCCCGAGTAACAAAATGCTAATATTTTGCTTAAGTAGTTATAGGGATTTTAAACAGTAAAAGTATGTGTAGGATAATAGGAAAACATCAAACTTTAAGAAAAGAGTTATAAAAGATATAAAAACAGTTTTCAAAATTTGTTAACTGAATTATTAGAAACTTACAAGTTTAATATGATATATTTGATACTATATAATTAAACAATTTAAAAAAAAAAATCATACATAACAGAGTACTTTTTAAAACTGATGAATTTCTAAGATACAGATTAGAATATATATAGCAATTTCACAGTAAACAAAATTTTTGAGACTTATTTCCATAATTTCAAAGTGTGTCTTTACAACTACTTTTACATTGGTTAATTTGTCTGAACCAACAGTTTAAGGTGGATGCTAAACCACAAATGTTTTTTACAATGTTAAATTATAGTCAAATCAAGCAAACTAAATAAAAATTTAATTTTTTAAAGTTATTTAAATGGAAAAAAATAAAATAAAAATTCATTAATAGTTCTTCTAGATTAAAGAACTATTTAAAGTATACTAAAAAGAAGCCTGATAAAATTGCTGATTATACTTATACTAAAAAGAAGCCTGATAAAATTGCAATGAAATATTTTCTTATTCAAGAATGATTTTGAAGATTAATGATATAAAATCAAGATATTAAAAAAAAATGCCATGAAAGTTTTATTTTCTAGAATATAAGAAAAGGCAGATTAATATTTTTGTAACTGAAATTACATACTAGAATAGCATGCTAAATTATGCTTGATATTTAAACATAAATTAAGTATTATATAAGTAAGAAAGACATTTATAGAGAATAATCTCAATGTAATTCATAATACAAACGCTGTAGGAAAAGGAGGAAAAAAAAGAAGAAAAATATTGCACTATTATCTAATAATCTAACCACATTTGAAAATCACAATTTTTACTAGCATTTGCATCCAATACTTGTGAAATGAAAATTGTATGCAAAACACTATGATAAACAAAAATATAATATGAAAGAAAATACATTTAACAAATGTAATTTTTAACAAGAAAAAATCACACATCTCCACTTTGTCAAAATAATTACTGGAGGACTGGTTTCTTTTACTTATAAATTACATATATATAAAATATTGATAAATTAGGTTATAAAATTAGGTTCATATAATAAAGTTAAAAATTAATTCAGGCATACAGAACTCACCAGAACATTCAAATTTAACTGCCCCTGTATTTGTATCCCATACAAAAGCCTTTTCATCTTGCCCACCAGATACAGCTAAATTACCAGTTCTGTCAAAATTGCAACATAGCACAGCATCTAAATCAAAATGTTTCTCTTGTAAAAATATTTATCACATCAAATTTAATATTTTGGTTAAAAAATAAATCCTTACTGTTACACATCTAAGAAAGGTTTCCAATTTTATTTATTGATTGGATGAGCATATAAATTTTATTTATGGAATAATGTAAATATTTTTTGCTAAATAGAAAAAAAGATTTGTCTACATTGAAATGGACTCTAATATATATATATATATATATATATATATATATATATATATATATATATATATATATATATATATATATATATATATATATATTATTATTAGTTTTTGTAAGATTAAAAATTTTCTATATATTTATCTTCACTGTGTACACTTTTATGAAAATATTTTGCCAGAAATTTAGTTTTAACAAGGGTTGCATTAATTTGAAAAATACATTATTAATGTAATTTTTTGTTAATTAATGGTTCCACAATTTGAATTATTACTGACATTAAACAGCATTGTAATATGTACAAGCAGAAAGTTAAAAAAAAATTTGCTGTTTAAGTCTGGTTATGCTTTTAGAGTGAATGATCCCAGTGATATCGATGAACTACCTTAGATTTTAACAATTGTTAGGCAATATTAAATGTAAGATGTGTTAAGTATTACACCATTCAATGTTAGGGTAATATTTACTTGCAAATTTAAAATCGATTCAATTTAAAATAGCATACTGGAGCCAATGACATACTATAGAAGGAAAGAATTAAAAAATGTAATGAACATAAATTAAAGAATTTATCAAAAATTAGGTTGTAATTACATTTGAAATTGTGTTATATGAAACTGCGCACTTGTTTGAAAAAGGCTTGTTCAGCTTCCAAAATAATTAATTTTGATTATTTTTAATAAATTAAGAATTATTTCTACAAGTGACTCACCTATTTCTACAATATTACCATATTTCCCTTCATATAATTAGTGGATTATGAAAAGTTCCAAATATTGTTGTGGATATTATATGTTGCCGGGGATAATTTGACATAAAATATTTTTCACCAGAAAAGCTTACAATAAAGTTTTAAAAAAATGCTGTTTATTTTAAAAAAAAAAAAAAAAAAAAAAAAGGTGCCAATACTGGGTTGACTTATTTTAACTATAATCAGCATTGTCCAATTACACTTAAGAACGAATTCAGTTCCTCTGAATGATATTAAAGTTGCAATTAGCTAATATTATTTCACATTCTGTCTTGATTTGAACAAAGTCTGTTGCGAAGTGTGTCTTAAATGCCGCTCTGAAAACAATTAAATTTGTATAGCATCATAGAGAAGTGAAAATTATTAAGTTACAGAGCAAATTTTAAACTGAAAGCTGTAAGGAAGGCAAATGAAAAAATGTCAACAAATGTATTCCATGCGCAGTCATAAAACACACAATCTATTTCTTTCATTTAACTATTAATGAAACAAATAGAGTTTATTTTTAAAATATGTATAACTTCATTTTAAAAGTTATTAAAATCTAAAATTCGATAAGTTTTACTAAATTCTTTTCGGATATTGATCGATATCGTGATTTTATCTCAGTTAATCGCACATTGAGTTGAAGTGTATTCAAACAGATTTTTATTAATTATAAATATTTTTCCTGTAGAATTTATTATATTTTTAATCACAATGTGTATTTTTTATTTTATTTGGCACTGAATTATTGGAAGTATAAATTTTCGTCTATTCGCTGGAAAAATAGCAGTAGATTATAAGATACTTTTTGCTTTTGCTTGAAAAAAAATGGGCTTGTGGATAAAAAGCAGCTGTGTATTATATACAGGAAAACACTGTAATTTGAAAATTTAGTCACATATGTAAGAATAACATTAACTCTATTAGATATTTGTTTTCATTCTGAATATACATAAAAAATGTAACTAATGAAACAGAGTATAACATTTTTTGTAGAAGGAATATTTTGTTTAGGACACTTTCTTTATATTTTTGTTACAAAAAATGTTATATGATGCATTATTTCCTTATGAGGTAATCAAAATTTAAATGCTCAAAAAATTATTAGCATGCACAATAAATACAAACCTTCATGGGAAGAAAATGTTAAAATTGAATCATCAACTTCTACAACTTCATCAGGCATGAATTCATACTCCAATTCATTTGGATCTAAAAAGCAAAATACAGAAGAGAAATTTTTTTAGTCATATACAACTTGATGTTAGAAAGAGTGTATTAACAAATATAAGATTAAAAATGTTATATTTATAATTGTAAAATAATTCACAATAGTGATAGTGTAAACTCATGTTGAAAATTTCTGATCATCTAAAATTTGTTACAATGTTGGATAATAATTTTTTACACGAGTGATTTTATCTTAAACAAATTATTATTTTAGTCTTCATAAATCAAAATAGGCATACTTTATTTTTAAACCAACAAACTGATTTGATATAAAGTGAAATATTTTATTAATTTTTAATCAAACATTATTAATTGAAGAGTCTATCCTAATTACTTTTATCTTCTAAAAAATCTAAATCACTAATAATATTCTGCTTTTTAGAACTGTTGCAATTTTTATTTTTAACATAAGCTTAATTAATCAAAAATGAATGAAAAATTTAATTAAATATATAAAAAATGAATATTCAATATAATTTTATAAGGTAACAAAAATTTAGAAAAGAACAAAACTTTTCAAAAGAATATATCTTATTTGCAAATTATTTGTCTAATAGTCAGAAATTAAGATGAAATAAAATTTCCGATTTCCAAGATATATACAGGGATAATTAACATTCACACATTTTTTTTTTTTAATGAAAAGGCCAGGAGTTATCATTTTTTTTAAATATGCAGATTTTTTCAGGAGCTTATAATATATATTCAATAAAAGAAATTTCGTTAAAAAAATATTCACCATGCAACTTTTTAGGATTTAATATAAAATCCTATTATATTTTGAAATGCAGTCAAATAATTTTGGTTAGTTTAAATCATTAAATAAAAACTAAAATTTAGGGGAATTTTAAAGTGGTATAGCACATTTTCCCATTTTTTAACTAATGAATGTTGAGTAGAATCTCATCATTTCAGATTCAGAATACCATAAATATGAACTCCACACCCTATTTCATTACTTGGGTACATATAATTATCATAATGACCATCATAAGATTATGTTCAGAATAACATAATTTAAATATACATTTTTTACTACAACTTTCACTTAGCATTGAATCAATAATGTAGACAGAAATTCATCTTTAATCACTCAAAATGTAACCCCTTAAAATTTTTATATGAGGAGCTACTGGGCACAAGAGTTAACAATAATAAGCATATGTCAATAACATACAGATTTTATAATGTATTGATAATTTATTAAGAGTACAACATAATGCTGAAAAACTACTAAATTATATTTTATTATGAAAATAATGCATTGCATAAAAAATCTATAAGAAGTTTGAACTCAAACATATGAGAAGAATAATATATATACTGTGAGAAAAAGGTAGAAGGACACTCATGTTTTATAAATCGTGCTTTATATTTTAACACAATTAATGTAAATTTTCTTTTTTATTTTATTTAACTATTTTTTCTTTCATTTTCAGTGAATGATTTTTATCTACCACTAAGGAAATATTATAAAATAGTGTTTAAAGACTTCTGGTCTGTGAAAAAAGTAGGACACCTGCAAAAATATTCTCATTTTGGAATCTGTAGCAGTTTAATATGTTGAAAGGATTGTTTAAACTGTTTTTCTTTCACATATTGAAAAAATTTTGGTGCAGTTGAAATGCCTAAAGGGAAAACTTTTAAGTGAATTTAAAAATGGCCAAATTGTGGCATATAAAGATGCTGGTAAAAGTGTAAGAGAAATTGCAAGGATTAAATATAAGTTCAAATGCTGTTCCTACCTTCTTGAAAAATTCAAACTGTTAGAGGAAAGCAAAGACTGGCTGACCCAAAAAAATTGACACCAACTGATCAAAGGAAAACCCATAAGTAATTTTAAAGAATGTGCGAAAACAGTGGAAAAACACAATCCCACTGAAATCCCACATGTAACTAGAACACTTTACAACTACCAAAAAAGATCAGAAAACATTTATATTCAAGAAAATAAAGCACAATCCTAAGTAGAAAGAAAAGCACATTGAGCACCAGCTACAGTAGGCCAAAGAACACATGTCTTGGAGCTTTGAATATACTTCAGTTATTTTTTCAAATGTAAAAAAAATAGATGGCTTAGATAAGTATTAACATTACTGGCATTGTTGGATACATTAAAAAAAAAAACTTTTCTACCAGACAGATGGGAGAGGCAGTTAATAGTTTTGATAGTTATACTGGGTTTGATGGAATGACCAAATTTGTGTTTCTGGATGGAAAACAGAAACATAGAGATTACATTAAATTTTTAATTCAGATTCCTATGACAATGAATAGGGATATTCCAGCAAGATGGAACATCAATCCACACGGCCAATAGCATTAAAAATTGGTTTGAAAGAAATAATGTTTGCATTTTCCATGGCCTGCTGAAAGTCCTGACCTCAATATTGTTGAAAATATATGGTCAGCAATCGTCCATCATGTTTACATTGGGGGCAAGCAATATCAATCCTTCCTTCAAACTTTAAAAAAATTCATCCAACTTCAAAAAGTTTTGAATTATGTTCGGGACAATTTTGGTCATTTAAAATTCAAAACATATGATTTAATGCCAAATTGAATCTCTGAAGTAGTTAAAGCAAAATGCAGAATTCTTTATTAGAAAGACTTATTTTTATTATTTAGAACTGTTATTCTACATTTTTCACACATAATGAAGTGGTTAAAGCTAATTTTTAATTGTAACAAGCAAGAAGTTTCATATCTCATGCTACAGATATAGTTATAAGATTGTAAATAAGTTTTTAGAGCTGTAATAAAATTATTATGTAAAAATTCAAAATTCTTTTTTTATTTCGAAAAATTCTAGAGTCCTACTTTTTTTATGCAGTGTACGACTATATATATACTTAATTACTGACATGCTGTGCTAGAATATAGTCATTTGAAAAATCCTTATTTATTATATATATATATATAATAAATAAAGATTTTATAAAATTCAAATGACTATATTCTAGCACAATATGTCAGTAATTTGACAATTATACTAATAAATAAAATTAGGTTGAAATTTTAAAATTAGTTAAACCATTTTTTATAATAATATTCTATTAAATATTTATGCTTTAATATTCGCTGAGTGTGTGATGTATATATATATAGGGTGTCCAAAAATGACCGCGTAAACTCTGCACAGCTAGATTCCTTGTTGAGAGTACATAAAAACAGCCCTAAGAAGCGTTCTTGTGCGATCCATAGTTTACGAGAAAGGTGAGAATAGCAAAGTATGATGTCACTGCAGGAGCAAGAAAAAATACTTTATTCAACATATAAACAGCAGTATATGCAGCAGATATCAACAGGCATACTCCCTAGCAGTACGTTAAGCATTTCCATTACATCGGTCGTACATCAAGTACATGTCGCAGTAGTTGTGAACGGAATACATGGTCTCCATATGAAGATTACCAGTAGCTGCAAGATACAGCCTTTTAAATACCAGTTCACTGGCGACTTAATGTCATCCTATGGTGTGTGCATTAATGATGCAATATGGGCAATAAACACTTTAAACATTATCGTCTGGAAAGTTATGAAAATACTGTTGTTGATATGTCCAATAAAGTGATTTTTGCACTGGAGGTGACGTCATACTTTGTTTTTCGTATTTTTCTCATAAACTAGGGATCATACAGGAATGCTTCTTTGGGAAGTTTTTATGTACTCCCAACAAGGAATCTAACTGTGCAGAGTTTATGCGGTCGTTTTGGGACACTCTGTATGTATGTATCTATCTATCTATATGTATATATCAAGCAATTTCATAACAGTTCATTTATGATCATTCTGTGTCAATACACTAATAAGAGTTATTTTTATTGTCATTAAAAAGGCAGTTGTTTAAAAATAATTTTAATTGTGAAATTTGAAAATATAGTGTTCATAATAATTAGGGTAAAATACAAGTGTTTATAACAATCACAATATAATCAATATTTACATATTCATTTTAATCATTGTTTCATAAGTAAAAAGTGAGAAGAAACCCCAATTTTAATTTATAAGCCCAAAAATGCTATACAATGTTAAGAAAAATACAGAAAATATTAATTTTTGATAAGTTAGAAACCAAGAATTCAATAGAAACTTTCCTATATTAAAAAAATCAAGGAAGTTACATTCCAAATAACTAATAAATTCATTCTAAAAAACATGACATAAATGGTACATAAAGAATAATTTGTGAATGTCAATTAAATTTAAAAAGTTCATTCAATCAATCAACATATTTAGAGAAAATAAAGATAATTTGAGACAAATTCAATTACCAATGAATTCAGATTGAGGAAATTTTAAAATACTTTTAAACTGAAACAATTATTTCCTATTTTTAAATAAATATTAATTATTTCATTAGATTAGGATTTTATATCAGTTTTAAATATGCAAATATCAGAACAGAAGATAAATTTAATATATTTTCTTCAGCAATATCTTATCATCAAGTTCTTTAAAATGTTTGTAAAAATTAAACCAATCAGGTATTAAAAAAAATCTGATGAAGGTCTCAGTGGTTTAATGGGGGAAGGGGGATGCAGTCATTTGCAAAAAGAGGACTTGATTTCCAATGACACTTTAACATGAAATGAAATGATTAATAAAAATATCAACTTAGTAAATAGATATTAAAAAATTAAGGTGTAAAACAATGTTAGAGAAAAGAAATAGTTTAAAAAATGTTGAACAAAAATCTCGTACAAATAATAGATAATGAGCATTTCCTTCAAACAACTTTAAAAACTCTTGGTAAGATTTCACAGAAATCTTTGAAAAACACCTACTTTTAGAAAGTAATATACAAGGGATAAAAATTTATTGAACAACTTGAATAAAAGCGAATGCAAAAAACACAGTTGTGACACACTATGTTCAGAAGAAAAAAAGCATGTCTGAAATTATTTACCATCTTCTATGACATCATCCAAATCATCAAGAAGAGGTGGAGGTGGAGTGTTACAAGGCATGTTCTGAAAGAGTTATAAGAACAATCAGCTCTGCAAATTATTTATCAAGATTTTAACAAATATGCAAGTAATAATTTAATGAGAATGACATAATGAATTTTTTAAACTGAATATAGAGTGTACTTTGTATGAAAGGTTATTATGCTGTAAGTTAAACTCAATTAGGTGATTTATTTAAAGTATACTTTAAATCACACTTAATATCTTTTTAACTCCCTAAAAAGATACTTCTGATTTACATTTTTTAAGAAAATTATGTTTATTATTATATAAATAAGATATACATCTTAGTGATTTTTCTAGTTACATGCTATTTATTTATGTAATGTAATATTTCAGAGCAGAATTTAACATATTTGTAATATTTTTATATACTTAATATATATATATATATATATATATATATATATATATATATATATATATATATATATATATATATATATATATACATTAAAATTTTTTGGAATAAGCAACTAACTTTTTGCGAAAATTTTTGCATAATATTTATGGAAAAAATTTACAATTCAAATAAGTGTCATAAATAATTGCTCCTCATATGGTATCTTATGTTTCTATGTCAGACATGAAATTTCAAGAAAAGAAAGATAAAGTAATTCATGTATTATTGCCTTAACATACAGTAGTTTTAAAAATTTACATTAAAATAAATTAAATATTATTTTTGGAAATTTAAGATTGTTTTCAAAATTTTAATGATTTTTTGAATATTAATGTATTAACATTTTTTGTTTTTCAATGGTTATTTTTTTACACACAAGGATTAATTAGATTTTGACCTACTGCTTAAAGTGGATTCCAAGCTAGTACAAACATACATACTCAAGGTGGGATTCAAATTCACAAACTGTTGAACTAAAAGCAAAAGTGGATGCTGGCTTTGCTAAGGTTTCAACTGAGTTCTCAAATTAAAAATAAAAATAATGAAAAACAAAATAATGTGGGCAAAATATAAAAAATTTTTTTTGATGATATTGAATGAAATATTTAAAATCTATGTAAAAAATTATGAAAAAGGCATCAATAAGCAAAGATAAAATTTTATAAATTAAAGCATAACATTAAATTTACAAATTAAACAAATCTTCCAAAACTAATACTGCTTTTTTACATACAGATAATTTATATTATCAAATTTATATAATTCCTCATTTATGCACACATACATAATAGTACATTTGCAATAAAAATTAAAGATTGGAACAGATTGAAAATTATATCAACTTTTCCTTTTTAAGAAATGTAAAATAATAAGTTTAAAGCAAGAAGCGATTTTTACATGGAAATTTTTTTGATGTTTATTAATCCCATTTCTGTCATAGAGTTAAAAACTTATTAAAATGAAGATTACTAGATTTATAAGAATTTATAATGATTAGTCTCAAAAACTTTGATGAATTTTCAATCTTTAATTAACCAGTTTTTAGAATAAAAAAGAATTGATTAATCATAAATAATCTAGAATTAATTGACAATTAAACATGTATCTCAATAGGAAATTTTATAATTCAGATGTCCCCCTAAAAACTGTATCTTAGCAACTGGACTTTTTTGATTTGGTCTGTTAATTAATGCTCCTTTTTTACACACAAGGGCTAGGACCTATAGTTTATCCCCTCATATTTGATATTATCTACTTTTATAACAGTTAATCTATAAAAATATACCCTAGTATTGTAATTATGAATATAAATATAAAATATTTAAATTCATAATTACAATACTAGGGAAAGTATATTTTTATAGATTAACTGTTATACATTTAAATATAAAATATTTAAATGTAAGTAGATTTAAAACTGTTTTTATACATTAAAAAATTAATCGCAAATGATTGATTATAATAATAATAAAAAAAAACAATTTTAATTAAATATTTTGAGATACATCTAAATTTATTTTATTTATTTCATTATTATATTGAATTTTTACACATCTTATAAAATTAAATGTCTGGCATAAAATTATTCAAACATATTATTATTCAATTTATTGAAATAAAACAAAAAATTAATATTTTATTTAAACCAAACGAATTAGTTTTTAAATTTTTTTTCCTAACATTTCTAATCTCTATTAAAGTTACTAAAATTATATAAGTAACAAAAATTTTTTTTACATTGTTCACTATTATACTGCAAGTTTTTTACATAAAATCAATGTTTTCAATTTCCAAATTACATTAATCTTTTCATATAATAAAAGAATTTCATAACTAGAAATGATTTTCATACAAGCAACAAAGGACAAGAACTGGATGGTACTTAGAGATAGTACATATTGTATTCCTGAATATGCTTCCTGTAGCATATTTTAAACTTTTAACTGGATAAGATTGCTTGGGGTGTCATCTTTTCAGTATTGGTGTTGCTGATTCATGTGACTGTATTCTTTGTGATTCTGGTCAGCCTACGACAGCAGAAGATTCGCACGTGTGTTCTACACTAAGTAGTTTATAATTGTAATAGTAAGAAGAACTTGTGTACTAATGGTGTAAGAGCTAATTTATTGCACATGATATTTGTAAATTAAAATGAAACTTTATACGATGCATAATTGAATTAAATTTGTAAAATTATTTATAAGTGTTTTCATTATAATCTACTAAGAGAATGAATAGCTAATAATAAAATGCCATTTTAACTTCGATGTAAATAATTTGTTTGAAACTAATAAAAATTTTAAGAATAATTTCCTAAAAATTTCTAAATAAATTTACTAAAGTTTTGTTACTAAAAGCTAATGCACAATATTGATGGAATTAATATTTTTTAGAACATTGATATGTACGATTAAAGTATTTTAATATTAAACATATCATTAAAATTTATGGTAAAATTTTGAAACTTTGTTCCAAAATGAAGAGCATTGAAATTTGCTATATAATAAAAGTGTTATATGTAATTCCCACATGCATTAAGGGTTAATTTATAATATAAAATCTTAAGCGAATACTGGGAATTCCTCTAAATTTCTTGTAATTTTCGATTTAGTAGTGCCGACACATGGTTTCGTTTTTCTTTAAAAATATGGAAGTGCAATCAAAAATAAAAATACAATTTCAATAGTTTTAATATGAAATAATTCATGTAAATGAAAGCGTGCATGTTACCTGTAATTTAATGATTAATAAAATCACAAAAATCAAGAGAGGAATAAATCGGACCGCAATGAGCAATCACTGCTGCACTTTGTTTACAAATTACTTTCAATAGAGTGGAAGTTGAAGTGAAGTTTCATCATGACACAATGTTAGTAATAAAGTTTTTAAGCACAAAATTAATTATATGAAATTAAAGAGATGTTCGATCTCTTTCTCTTTTTTACGCATTATGAAGCACATTGTTTCGAAAAAAATATTGAAACGGACTCCTAGAAATTTTTTTTTGCAGCATGACAAGTATCCATTTTGAGATTTTCATCATTTATAGTTTATTAAGTCTATTATCAATCATTTATTTTCAGCCTTTATCATTGTTTGAAGGAGCAAGCATTAAGAGAAATATTTTGCATCCCATAAAAAAAAGTTACCCTTGTATTTATTTCTTAAGAGATGAAAAAAACAGCTGCTCTGATATGTGTTATCTTTTCCTACTATTCGCTTGTTTTTGAGTAAATACCTAGGTAGAAAATAGCTTGACTTAATATTGGCGATCTTGACAAAGATAACCTCAGTAATGGACCAATAATGAGTGCCAATATACAACATGCCAAAATAAACCCAATGATAGCCCTGTAAGTCTGCAATTTAATCTAAAGTTTGCTGTTTCTATAGTGAGGACCAAAATTTCCCTAATTTTGGAAATACCTAGATAAGCCAATAATGGACTAATAGTGGGTTCAAGTTTTTTTCAATATTCCATGATAAGCCGTTATTGATATCAGCATCCAAGTTACTCCCAAACTGCGCACGAAAAGACAGACAGGCCACAAATTCGTAGTTGTACTCTTAGCACGAATACCGTTTCAAAACAATGTTGTAGTGTGACGTAGATAAAACACAGTTAACAGAAATCATGGATATCGTAAACCAATAAAAATTTGCTAACATTCCTGCTCCATTTCAGATTTTTTTTATTATTCCGATTATTTCCATTGTTTAACATTTATTTTTTATTGGTTTCATGAATTGACTTTTTGTAAATAAAATTGATAGTAATGCTGTCTGTTTTTTTTTCTATTAAGCTATAAAATTTTAATTTTTGAAAGCTTTAAAAATATTTTAAGTCTCTATTACATTACTGAAATATGGGCAACTCTATAGAGTTGCCCATATTTCAGTTTGAGCAATTCCCGTATACTTGTTGTTGTTACTAATCCCATCTGATATAGCCGAGCTATATCAGATCCATGAGGCCGTAAACCTTCAAAAAATCGATGAAAAGGAGAGATCTCTTAAGAAACTCTTCCATAGTGAAATCCAGGCAATCAAGTAGGTGCTGAGGACTAGCCTCGCTGGAATTCCACTTCTTACAGGTTGGGAAGAGCTTAATTTGTCCCCTAAAAGTGAAATTACTAGTATGACCACTGGCAAATCTACAGGTAGCGGTTTGTTCAGCGGGAGACCCTTGCATATCAAGGACTCCACCAGGACGCTTGCAGCGATACCAGTTGTGATACGAGGCACAATCCAAACTTTGTCGACACTAATTTTGCGGAGAGAAAACAATTCTGAAAAAGTGAGGGTCAAATCTGGAGAGGCTGGAAGGGAAGTACCGTCTTTAGCCAACTGGTCAGCGCGTTCATTGCAAAATAGACCCACGTGAGAAGGTATCCACTGAATATGGATGTCGTGGGAAGCAGACAGGGCAATTAACATACGAAGGATAAAAACACCAGCTTGGTCCGTTACTCTATTCCTATTGCTCAAGTGTTGAATATACCTTCGACTGTCAGTGAAGATCCAGATTTAATCAAAGGTGGCTCCATATTTGATATTTTCCAGACCCGTTTGAATGGCAAGAAATTCACTCGAAACACAGAACAAAAATCTGGTTTTCTGATGGATCTTGATTCATGAACTTTAGCAGGATAATTAATGTAAATTCCATTGTCGGCATGGTGATGATCGTCACCGTTACCATCCGTGTAGATCTTTAGATCTTCAGCAGGAACATTGTTAATTATCTCCAAACCCGATTGTTCCAAATATTCTGGAGGGTCGTTGCTTTTGGCTTTGAGAAGCGCTGTATGGAAAAACTCTCAAGGCAGGCCCTCATTTGGTTTAACTGGACTGCAAAGGAATTGTGGATCTACGTTGAGCTTGATTGCCTCAATCGAAAGGGCCCGAGAAAAAGGACTGTCCTTTTACAATCTTTGGTGATTCTGCCAATTAAGTAAAAATTTAGATGTCCGATTCTGAGTGCCAAGGCTAGCTAATTTGGCAAAGTAGTTTACAAGACTATATTCCTTTCTCATTTCCAATGGCTGTAGATTTGTTTTATATAGTAGAATTTGGTTCGAGCAGCTGTTACGCTTTCCTCGAAATTACTCTGGCTGCACTAAGCTGAACTTTCTCAAGTTTCTGCAGATTACTGGTTGAAGCACAGGAGTATACCTAAAAACCATATTCCAATATGGGTCTCACGAGAGCAGTGTAGGTAGATCTAAGGGTGGCAGAGTCGGCTCCCCATTCTCTGCCAGCCACATACTTAAGGATATTGAGACGACCTCGACTCTTATCAACCAGGGAGTCAATGTTTCTATTACATCGAAACTCGGGATCCACAATAAAACCCAAGTATTTGGGGGTTTTTATCATAAGGTATCTGAACATCCCCAATGAATAGCTGAAGTTGGTAGCTATATAAATATTTATCTGTGGTAAAAAATGAGGTTACCGATTTCCAGGCATTGAAGGCAAGTTTGTGGTCGTCCGCAAAGGTATTCATGGATTGCAAAAACTGGTTTAAGTTTTGTTCAAGAGAAACAACATCCCGACTTGAAGACCACAGAGCTATGTCATCAGCAAAAATAGCAATAATGCAAGTCCCATAGATCCTGTTCTCAATTCAAGCTAAAAACAAGTTAAAAAGTGTAGGGCTTAAGACAGATCGCTGAGGGACTCCTTGTGAAAGTTTAAAATGGCGAGAAATATAGTTACCAATTTTAACTCTAATGTGTCTGTTTCGCAAAAAGTCAGATATCCAAGATAGGGCATTTCCCGGATACCAAAAGAGTCATATAGTTTGATAAGCAATTTATTTGTCCAGATCCTTTCAAAAGCCTTAGTTATATCTAGAAAGGCCACGACAGAATGATGGGTGGGACGCTTGTTTTGGGCATCTTTGATGCTCTGGCTGAGGAAAAGAACCTAACTTTATATTGCTCTTGAGGGATCAAATTATTTTCTTGAAGGTGAAGCGTTATCCTGGAGAGCAACATCTTTTCCATAATCTTGCAAGAGATGCATGCCAGTAGACTTAACATTACGTAACATCACAGCTCAAATTTCAGCAATTCGTTCCATATATCTAACCAATGCTTGAGATTTCTTCCAGGTTTACTGTAAGAAAATAACTGTTTTATACTAGATTTAACAATAGATGTCTTTTCTGGATACAATTTTTAAGGTTGCCATATTTTATTTCCTGATAAATTCTTATTCGGGAATTTTGCTTATAGCCAAGTTTTTGAAATGTTAATTAATTCTTATGAACATCCAAAATGGATTTTCTCTGTTTTGTTTGAATGGATTTTACTCTTAAATTTTGATATTTTTCTTATGTCCTGTTTGGTAAAAATATTTTGTCAAATTTTCCTTTTCTGTAATCTTCACAATTTATTAAGGAAATAAAACAAGTTCTTCAATATATTACTGTATTCATTTACTAAATTAATTATCATCGTTATTATAATTATTTGGAAATATATCCTTGGGTTAAGATTTTATAATTGACTTTTCCGATTATTTTACATTTTCTACTTCCTTTAGAATTATTTCATACAGACGATGTATAAAATAATTCTAAAGGAAGTAGAAATAGATAGGCGATGAAATAATGCTTAGCAATGCTGAAAATTAAACATTTTGCCAACATATTTCATAATTTAGTTTATTTTGTAAATCAAATTAGATACTTAAACATTTCTTAAATTTTTTTTTAACATTCCAAAAAAAATAAATTTTTACCATGTCCCAAATTAGATACTGAAATCTTTTTAACTAAAAGAAAAACTATCTATTTTGTAACTTAATAGTTTAATTTTTATCACATTCCCATTACGAAACATAATCAACATATTTATTTTATAATTTGAAAACATAAGTTGCCACAAGCTACATTTGTAAGAAGTATATCACCATTTCTCCATAAACAGCTGTTATTTACTTCTATAATATAAATAAACATGAAGTATTATAATTGGTTATATTTTTAATACCACAAAGTTTTATCCTTAAAAAATATTAAAATGGATTAACAATAAATTGTATGAACATAGCTGTAATAAGATGTATTTTTTTTTTTTAACATTTTAAGCTTTGTCATAAAATATCATTCGTTACATACTTAATTAATTTTTCATAAAATGTTACTATTGCAATAACATAAATAAACATGAGGCGTTATTATAGCTACTTTGAATACAAAAAATTATCCTATTTAAAAAATGTGAAAATGATTTATTAATAATAAATTATATTACAATTTCATTAAGGTATTGTTTTTGTAAGAATATTAGTTTGAATAGCAGATGTATGATCAAGTTGTTTTAAATTAAAAAAAAATAAGGAAATGTAAATAATTTAATTTATTGCTAGTATTCTATATATTATTAAGGCTAAAAATTGTTTATTCTTAAAAATAGATTTTAAACTATATGATTTACTAATACTTATTATATAATACTGGATTTCTATTGCTTAAAAATTGTTAAAGAGGAATACAAATATGTATAAAGGCGCATAGAAAACTTTTCATAAATTAATTGTACTTATTAGTCAATATTAAATTAAGTATGTAAATTTCAATTTTTTACAATATCAATTTAATATTTCAAATTAAATAAATAAAATTGTTTATAATTTCAAAGCAGCAGTTATGTGTATTTATTCGAGATTTTTAATAACACGAAAAAAGAATGCCTTATTTAAGAGTCAACATAAATTTTGTATTCTGTTATAGGCTTTTGAAAAGTTTTGTAAAAAATAATTCTTAATACTTTTACTATAATGCACAAGAATTTGACAAATTTCTTTAATAATTTGATTTTTTTTGTGTTTATCAAAGTACAGATTGTGTCTAGAATATCAAAGGCATCGGTGATCTATATAAATTAAATAAAATTTGTGAACAATTAAGAAGCACAAAAATTTAAATTACAAATAACCTTTTTCGTTAAAAAATATTATTACCTCTATAAAGATTAATGTTTAATTTCTTTTTTTCAAATGAAAATCTGTAATTTCATAAACTCTCCATTTTATATAAAAAATTGAAATTTTCAGCACGAGGTATATCGATTTAAAAATTTTTGCATTAAAAAAAATGAAACTAGAGCTGTAGCTGCCAGATAATTCCAATCTGCTCGAAATCAAGAATCATCATACTCTCTTCCTATTTTCAGATGTAATAAAGATATCACTGGCGTCATTTGGTTTGATATGATTTTCGCGAGACGCTCAGTTTGTCTTGCACGGCCATCGAAGAATTTGAGGACTGCCTAAGTCCTCAAAGAAAACGGTTTTACTTGATTCTCCCAGCTCACCTTTGAACCCCGAAAGGAAACTCTTTCTTTGTGACTGGAATGGAAAGAAATTAGCGAATATTGCTTACAATTGCAACTCGGAGATCCCTATCAAGACTATGCTTAATAGTCATAATGTTCTGCTGTGGTATCAGGCATTAGTTAGTGAAATGAAAAGTGTTTTTAAAAATGAAAATTTCAAGCTGTTGAATAGGCCGACTTTGGAAAAATATTGTTTCAAATTTATAAATATTATTGCATTTGTCTAACAATATCTCAGACAGTTAAGAAGTACTCATATTTTGTGCAAATATAGCCCAATTTAAGCGGATTCTGAGTTAAAAATGGAATTTCTAATAGTTTAATAACCTTTTAGCGATATTCATGGCTACGTTTGGCGACAATTTTGGCATATTGGTGAGAAATAGATATTTTTTGAAAAATTCATCTCTTAAGCTCTAGGACCAATATTAAGCTAGATAACCTAGAACCCTTCAGAAGCTTGGCGAAACACGTAGATTTTCACGCTATGTCGGGTATAAATATCGCCACCCGTCTGGGAATAGTTCTTGAAAGCTAGTTGAACGCATAGAAGCTGTTTTCTGTCTGAGGAATTAAATATTTCAGCGATTGAAAGTTGTTTCTTGTTGTGTTAATGGTATTGGAACTGTGTAATTGTTATTTCGACAAGTCGAATTTCCTGTATTTAGTTTAATTTGCTACGAATAAAAGCCTTGTGACTTTTTCAGATTATTTTATCGACTCTCAACTGATACAAACTTAGAAGCGCGGTACAATACCTATGTAGCTGTTTTGTTTTAACTAACAAATTTAGCACTGATGGTTCTGAAATGAAAAAAAATAAGACTCGATTTATTGCAAAAAGGTTTTAGTCAAAAATCAGAAATAAATTTTAAGGAGACATTATCCCCATTTTCTCGCAATAGTTCAATCACTGATCCTTATGGCGTCTTTATCTGCAGTACCAATATGATGTAACAACGGCATATTTGAATACCGAGCTAAATGAAAATACTTATATATAATGCCCAAATTATTTTGAAGAAATACTTGTGAATTTAATTATAAAGATAACATATTTTTAGGAATTAATTTATATTACGGTTGGATTTGATAATGTTAAAATATATATATATTGGAACAAAGGCACACAGTATCATGCTGTAATATTTTAATAATACACACACTGCGCGTTGTGTTATTATGATATCAAAAATAAATAAATAAAAAAATAACTGAAAGCAAAGATGAACTCTAATTAATCTTACATGGATTAAAATATCATACATTTTCTTATTAATGGAATATAAAAAAACTGAATGGAAAGTTGCGCAAAATGTTAAAAATTGAGAACTTATCTCTATAAAAATTGAAAAAATACTCAATATATCTGTTAAAAAACTTCGATTACGATGATTAATTTTGATTTATTTTAATTATTATGAGTTGTATTATGAATAGTTTTCAAGTTCAAAAAAACTATTAAGCAATAATTTACAGAAAAATGTGTGATTCTAAGCTGAGTCAAATTTATAAAGCTGTAATTTATTCTTTTTATGTTTTAAAGCGGTATTAATAAGTTTTAAAAGAGTTCCGGCTCATTAATTCGTTTGTCATAAAGTTTATAACTTTTCCTAGTACCTGAGTTATTAAACTTTTAATAATTAATGACTCTTATTAAATTTTGTTAATAGAAAAATTATTGTTGCTTTAATGACTCAGGATAAGGTAAGACACTTTTGATTTATAGGAAATACTGTACATTTAAGTCTTTTTGAAAGCGCATGGAATTGTGTCTCTTTATATTTAAGTTTCGATACATTTACTAACCACCAATTAATTTGTGTGGTAAATCTAATTAGAGAAGATAAACGTAATTAGAAGTAATATTAGAATATAGAATTTTTGTCGGAAGAATAATCTTATGAAAATTACAAAATAAGCATGACTGATTGTGAATTGAATATTAAAAATATTGTATGATTTTTTCAGTAAGAGGATCAACTAAAATATATAAAAACAGGATTCTTAAAACTGTATTCCTTTAGAAAGTTACAAGAAATATTTTTCGTGCATAGAAAATAATGAAATACGGAAAAATAGATTATAACATATTTTTTCTCAGATACATTCTTACAATAACATTATCGTAATAGTTTTGTTCCAAATGTTAGTAAATCATTTTATTAAAATGAAAATCGCACCATGTAATTCAGGGAAATATAAACAAACTTGCACAGAAAAAGTTAAAAGAAAAAAAAATACATTTATTTCTTGAACATTATTTATTTGATTCTTCGATGAATGAGGGACAGAAATCAGTTTAACTTATCGGCAGACAAAATATATTTTTGCTCCAAAAATAATCTGAATTCGATATATTTTGAAAAATCTATCCTGAATTAAATATTCAATTTTGTTACAAAAATGTCTTAATAGTAAAAATAAAAACGCAAAATTACTGATTGTTTTAATTGCAAAATTACTGATTCAAGCATTTATAGAAGATCTCATTCTTATCAAGGGTATCATTATAGTCATTGAGCTATTGTTAATAATTTGGATTGATAATGTCAGCTGTGGTCGTTCAAATCAAATTAATTATTCAATACCACTACACACAATATCCGTTTCCTTTTAATAAGACAAATGTTTTGCTCATTAAAAATTAATACACTTTTTTTTATCTCAATTAATACAAAATAATAAGAGATTTAGTTTTTCTGAAAGGAAAGAAAAGAAATTTTCAAATGAGGCATCATACATTCGTTTATAATTCCTTGTAAAGAGAAATATAAATAATTAATATGCTGAACCAAAAAACTGCAAAAGTTAAGATTTATAAAAGTAATCAAGCATTTATTGAAGATCTTGGCAATCTCTTCAAATTATAAATAATACAAGCTGGATAGTAAAGAAAAAGTTAAATGTGTGAAATGAAAGTGTTTTATATTGATATCTTGTAAAAGCAGAAAATAAAAGATGACATGAAAAATGCACATTCAAAATATAAGAAACAAATTAAATAAAAAAACAACATTGTTTTTGAATATTTTTGTTTTTGAATTCAAACAATATTTACAGCTACTCTGTTTTTTAAATTTCGATTTATTATTTATCTTAATGTTAAGGGAACGATTATGTAACGGTTGCTGTTTTTGTAAATATTTGTTTCGAATGTTTGGCTATATAAAAAGTATAAATATATATATACACATGCATAAAATAGAAAAAGTAGCTGTGGGTCCCAGGTTTGTTCGGACATGGATGTTACTTTCGTTCTCTGTTCTTTTTGTGTTTCTCTATCCTTTCTTCTCTGATTAGGTATGGATGTGGTCCACCCTATAAACGGGTTTGTATCATGGCGCGGGCAACGCTACTCGCCTCCGTGACTTGGTTTACAGGTGCCCGCTAGGTAACGACAAATGAGTAGCAGTTTCTGGCCATGTTGTGGCATAGGGTTCGTCACCCTAGTGCCTGCGTTGGTGTGTGCGTGTGTGTGTATATATATATATCTATCCCGGGTGAGCCAAAAAATTAACTGATAAATTAATTTTAATTAACTGATAAATTATTTAAAATTAAATTACAATTTTAAAAATTCATAAAAAAAGAAGAAAGTGAGATAAAGAAGTGCGGTTTGCAAGAAAGGTCTCACAAAGTAGTCGGATTTTTTTTAGCAGCAAAAAAAGGTTTAGTTAAAAAGTCACATATAGATGGCGCTGACATCGAGAGATTCAGCAGAATTATGCAAATTAATCTTGCAATAAAAGGCCGTGATACTCGAGAATTTCACATTCGCTTTCAGAATGCTATCATTACCCGATCAAACATTGTTGGTGAAGTTGTTCTATTTGAACGGAGAGTCAGCAACTATTGCGTTGCGAAAATTTCGCACGACGAAAGGACTGAAGACGAAGAAAGGCCCCATATCGTATCCTGGAATAGTCAAGCTTGTCAAGAGGTTCGAGGAAACTGGCTCTTTGGTGGATCGGCCACGCAGTGGAAGACCCTCGTTGGCGGAGAGCCGAATTACTGCGGTGGAAACCACAATGAATGATTTAGCGGCGGAATCGTCCATTGGTAGTAGCAGTGCTCGCGAAGCTGGAAGAATATTGGATGTGCCTCAATCATCGATTCGACGTATCCTCCACGGGATATTGCATCTCTATCCCTACAAACTGCAGTCACTGCAGGAGTTACAACCGGGAGACTCAGCTGTGCGGGAATCATTTGCCGAGCGGGCAAGAATCGAAAACGACCCTCAGTGGTTGTTCAACGTTTTCTGGACGGATGAGGCACACTTCACACTACACGGGGATGTCAACACCTATAACACTCGTATATGGGCAACATCTAATCCTCGTGAATACACGACGAAATCTCTGCATCCAGCCAAGTTGACAAGCTGGTGTGGCTTCACCTCATCTTTCATTGTTGGACCTTTCTTCTTTGAAGAACCGTGTCCCAGATTGGGCTGGAAAACGTGCACAGTAACCGCTAAGCGTTACCTCACTCTTTTGCGTGACAAAGTCGTGCCCGCATTAAATCAAAGAGGTCAAACCCCACATTATGCCAATCCAGTAAAACGATTCCTTTTGAGTACCTTTGGTGAAGAGAGACTGATCAGTCGAGGTTGCAAGATCGCATGGCCTCCACGATCACCCGACCTCACTCCGGTCGACTTCTGGTTGTGGGGCTATCTGAAATCACGTGTGTACCGTTCATCTCCTTCAACATTGGTCGAACTCAAAGATTCCATCTGTCGCAATGTTACTGCAATTCATTCCGACATATTGCATTCATCTGTAACGGGCGTTGCGAGTCGCCTTAGTTGTGTCGTACAATGTACTGGAGGTCATATTGAACAAATGTTATTATCAGAATAAATGAATGGAGCGTACTGTTGTCCTTTTCATTGTGTTTCGGACAGTCAGCACCATCTATAGGTGATTTTGTTAACTAAAACTTTTTTTGCTGCAAAAAAAAAAAAAAAAAAAAATCCGACTACCTTGTGAGCCCTTTCTTGCAAACCGCACTTCTTTATCTTACTTTCTTCTTTTTTTACGAATTTTTAAAATTGTAACGAACTTTTGGCTCACCCGGTATATATATATATATTATATATATATATATATATATATATATATATACAGGGTGTCCACTTAAGTCCCTTGCCACCCTCTTAACTAAACGGCTGCTGCTATATTCATAAAAGTGGTGTCTAAGTATAGTAAAGCAGCCACGCGCTACTGAATAAAACAGATTACAGTGCCACCTGGTGGGAAACGGCGGAGTTAGCATTCCTATCTCGAAAATGGAACGAGATAGAGAGAAAAAGTGATTAAAAAAGTTGTAGAGCATCCTCGATTTAGTACGAAAAGATACATTGTTGGCATTAATGTGAAGAATACAACGGTTAAAACAAGCATTTATTCTTTCGTGCTGTGACGTCACAAAACGATCTAAGAAAGAATAAAAAGAAATAATTATATCGATATACTTTATTTAAGATGTTCAAACTTCTCACCGTCAGCTCCAATGCACATTTGGATCCTCGCTTGAAGATTACGTTGCACACATTGTAACATGCGACCGTAATACGTCGTTTAAGGTCCTGCAAATTATGTGGAGGGGTCGCATACACCTGCTGTTTCAAGTATCCCCACAGGAAAATGTCCAGTGGAGTCAGATCAGGAGAGCGTGGAGGCTACTCTTCGAAACCGCCATACCCTAGTATTTGGTTGCGAAATTTCTTGACGAGGTGCTGCTTCATTGGAGATGTCTTGTGAGCAGGCGTGTCGTCATGTTGAAATCATAGATTTTTAAGATTAAACAATGACAGGTTCTGCGCAAAATCGTGTAATACTTTCTGTAGCAATCGTAAATATTGTGCAACCGTTAGCGTGCCATTGTAGAATATTGGGCTTATCAGCATGTTATTGTAAATTGCTCACCAAACGTTAATAGCATACCGCATTTAATGTTGAACGTCGACGAAACACTTAGGATTTTCCAGGGCCCAGTAATGGGTGGTTTGCCTATTGTACATACCATTCCGTGAAAAGCATGCCTCATCCGTTCACATTATATTTGCCAAGAATGTTGGCTGGACCTGTCTCTGATTCATGACAAAGTTGCACCTTGCATAGCGTTGCTCGCCATTCCCGTCCAGTAAAACCTGTTCAGGCGTTGGTCGGTATGGATGAGCACCTGATTCGCTTAGGATTTTCCAAACCTGACTTTTGGAGAGACCATAGTGTTGGCTGATCTCTCTTAGGCTGCATTTCGGATATGCGAGTACATATGCTAATACCTCATCCGGTTGAACTCGCCGTTCTACCTTAGATGGTCTGCCAGATCGAGGTTGACTTGTAATGCAACCTGTCTCCCTTAAACGTTTTAAAACAATTAGGATGGTTTGATGAGAAGGATGTGGGCCTGCAGGGAAAAGTTAGTGGTACAACCTTGCTGCTGATCATGCCTTGCGTCGACATTCACTGTGCAGTAAAACCATCTCACAATACTCAACTTTGGAATACTCAGTCATGATCATGAGCATCAACATACTAAAGCCCCAAGAAGAGGACTCTTTTATAGCTGTCTCAGGTGAACAGGCGTGATGTTTCTTGTGTATTTGCATACTGCATTCAAAATGTAGGAATTATTTTTAATACTTCCGTTCTTCCAATTTCGAAATAAAAGTGAAAAATTTAAGTACGAAAACGATTTTGTTTTTTTAATTATGCACACGTACGATGTGCTACGTCACAGAATGAAACAACAAATGCGCGTTTTAACCGTTGTATTCTTCATATTCATGTCTACAAGGTATTATTTAGTACTAAATCGAGGATGTTCTACAACTTTGTAAATCACTTTTTCTCTCTATCTCGTTCCGTTTTCGAGATAGGAATGCTAACTCCGCTGTTTTCCACCAGGTGGCACTGTAGTATGTTTTATACAGTAGCGCAGGGCTGCTTTACTATACCTAGACACCACTTTTATGAATATAGCAGCAGCCGTTCCGAAGTTAAGAGAGTGGCAAGGGACTTTAGTGGACACCCTGTATATATATATATATATATATATATATATATATATATATATATATATATATGTATGTATGTATGTATGTGTATGGGATTGAAAGTGTCACCAGAGGGCCACTCATATCGAATCCACCACCACCGGACATACGCAGAGAGAGAGAGAGAGAGAGAGAGAGAGAGAGGGAGATGAGTAGGAGGCAAACGACGAGGTGATGGACGAGAAAAGCCGCGATAAACAGCAGACGTGAACTGATATTGGACTAATTTCGAATTTAACTAAAAGATGTTAGAAGGGACAATGTGATTTGATATTCACTTGTAAATATGTAAATAGCTTTATTTTTTTTATTTCAAAATCATTATTAGACAATTTAAACCTTAAATGTGTTATTATTTCCAATAATGAAAGAGAAAATATATGTATACAAAAATATCTAGAACTTAGTCAATTGACTTTTAAAATGAACATCAATCTGTAATTGGATTCCTTAGTTTCTGCATGTTCTTGATTCTAAGACTATCATCTTAAAAGTTTTTATTCTTAGTTCATAAATATGAAGGAATGTTTAAGAACATGAAGGAATGCCCAAAGAAAAAAATATTAGTGGAATATCTGAGACAAAAATAAGACTTTCATAACCAGTTAGCAAAATGGTAAAGTTTTGTCGTAATCGCCAGCAATAGACAAACTTGATTGATTTTTAGGAAGAATCGTTTTAGTATTTTCCTCATTTATTTTCTCTTATTCATAATTTGTGACAAATAATATTTCAAAGTTTCGATAGATAAAATAAGACTGTCTATACATTACTGCTCGTTTTGCAGTCTATTTGTTTTGCAAATTGTATAACCATGTCTTAGAATTACCATTTTATTGGAGTTGAGCTTTTTTTACGAAGTAAAAGTTTAATTGTTCATTTACGTTAACGTATTTTTGTACCCATGGAGATCTTCTATCAATTTTAACAGATACTAGATGTTGTGATTACAAAGTTTTTTAATTTACAAAATTTTGTGAGGCTTACATATGCTTCTGAGACCAGGACTAGGACTGAATTAGAGAAGAATTCTGAAGCAGTATTTAAAATGAAGATTTTATGGAGCATTTTTGGCGTTGTAAGGGAGAAAAAATAATTGGAGATGGAGATTTAACTCAGAATTATATAAGATATATAAACAACCAGATGTTGTTTAATATGTAAAATTAAATAGAATGAGCTGGATGGCTCATGTGTTTCGAATGCATGATTGTAACACTTTGAAAAAGGTTAATATTTAATTGTAAACATTCTAAAAATATATAGAATTTAAAGAAATATGACACAAAGAATAAAAATTTTAAGCAAATTATAAATTTGTATAAAACACTAGATTCAAAATAACTTTCCTTAGATTCTTTTAAATGTATAGCAAAAATTTTATAAAATTGTAAAAATGCTTAAAACTAAATTGCTGCACACATTTTTTTTATAATTCTTTCTTAATTTAGCAACGAATTCTAGCCTACTGATGCAATAAAATTGTTTAATATAATACCAAAGTAAATTGATCAAATTGATAAAGACTTTCCTGATGTTTTTATATAATATGCAATTGTGATAAGGATGTATTTAGAGTATTAATGATATAAGATGTAAATTGGAATGAAAAATCAATGTTATAAGGAAATAAGTTTTAGTAAGAAAAACAAAGAAATCTGTCACAATAGATACAAATTTAATTTCAAATAAATGCATTTTGCAATTAAGGGAAAAGAAATTTTCAGATAGATAATTTTTTTTTAATTTTAGGATTAAAAAGTAAATAAAAAATAATTATCTTTTTATAATTTTTTTGTTTTCTTTAATTTTAATTTTTTATTATTTTATAACAAAATAGCTTTCTTCATAAAAATTTCTGCAAAATATTTTAAGTTCTAACTTTTTACACAGATGCATTGTTTTTCTTTCAATTTATTTAACTTCAATATAAAGGAAAAGTAAGAAAAATTAATTTGTGTATGATTTTTAATCCTTGATTCGTGGATATCTAAAAGTTCGTTTCACCTTTATAGGTTATTTATAAAATTTTCACTGTTATTAATATTTATAATAACCCTGAAACTCTTTTTTTTAAGTTTAAATCTTGATTGAATTAAGCTTCATGAGCAAAAGAAGCTTAAATGGTGCAAATTGTACCATGAGTTTGGGGTGTTCTAGCAAAATTTTTGTTTTTTATGGATTTAAAAAAAATGTTTAAATAAACAGAAAATAATGTTTTTAGGATAACAGATACGGTTATAACAAAGAATTTACTGTATATTTCAATATTCAAAATCATTTCTTACAACTTTCGATAATCAATCAATTTCTTTGGATTGATAAAAATCTTTCTTACCCTAAAAATGATTTGAATAATAAAACCAATTTTCAAGTAAAATATTTAGACCATTTTATCTACAGTATGATCTATTGCAATCATTTAAATTGAACGTATAAACACAGTTTCTACAAAGATTATCTATCATACAATCTATTATAAAGAATATCTATTAATTTCAGATCTTTGGAAATTAAAAATAGATTTAATTTAAATTAAATTATTTTTAATAAAGAATAAATTTTTTATAGGGACCCCTCCCCCTGTTTGTCCCAGGGGGGAGGGGTCCCCTATAGTAATTAGAAAATGAAGGATATTAATAAATAAGTTATATCATATTTTGATAGGTTTAAATTAAAATCCTTTATATAACATATTTATAAATATGTTATATATGTCCATTTGTTATATATGTCCATGAACTGATTTTTTACAAATTTTGGAAGTGTAAGTATCGGCATGAGGTAGCTGTAATCATTTGTTGTTACAGCATTCTCAATATTCTATCCGAATTCAGGTGCTTGGTTGCCACTTGCTTGATGCAATAATTTTACTGTTCAGTAATGTAAATTTATTTTTGTGAAAAGTTAAATTATAGCATAAAAAATAAACATTAATGAATGAATTATTTATTATTAATCTTATAAAATTGAAATGTGCAATAAGCCAAATCAGTATATTGTAATATCAAAAGTTACTTTAAATCAATAAATCAAATAAATAAAATAGATAAGAATATTTTAAAAGCTTCGATTTCTGATGATGAATGATTATGAAATATGTAAATAAAAATTAAACTTAAATTAATAATACAATTGTATAATTTTCGCAAACATTTAAAATATAGTAATACATGATATATATATGCAAAATTTGGGGAATACAGATTTTCGGAAATTTTTCTTGGAAATTTATGAAAAAAAAAATGAAAAATATTTAAAAAGTAAATAGAAGATATTCCATTTCATTTAGGTAGTAAATATTTTGATGCAAATTTATATAAATTAGATTTTCGCAAAGTGTCGTCTCTTTATTAAATGTGGTCCGATGTCAGCGATACTGTTACAACCTGAAATAAAGAAAGTATGTCATTCAAATTTTACATAGTGTTAGGAAATAAACATTTTCTAAATTAATCCCATGGTCAAATTTAAAATATACACTTTGTAGAACTTATTATTGGAGGGCCATCTGATATTTTAAAAAGTACTTATTAAAAAAATATGATTTTCAGGTGAGAAAATGTTTGTTAAAATACAATCAATGTAAATAATAAAAATATAAATGTTCAAAATTTTAAATCTCAGAAAATTTTCTACAGATTATTTTGTAATTTTGAAGCAACATTATAATTAAATTAGAGGATATTTTAATGCTTCTATCTCGTAGCTGTCACATATGCGTTGGGGAAAAAATGTCTTAAGCTATCACGCATTTTGTTTTGTGGAAAAAAAGTCATTCTTGTCGAACTTTACAGTTTACGGACTGCATTATTTAATTAAATTTTTATAGGTTTAGATTTATTTTCATTTTAATTATTTATGTACATAGTGTTCTAAATGAACTGTATCATTTAACAAACAAACAAACCAACACACACACAAAGTGGCAGACAAAAAACTCGTAACTTCTGATATATCATTGCAAGATTTGTGGAAAAGTGCTATAATTTGTAAACTCCTTAATATTCTTGTTGAAGATTTTAGACAAATATTTACTGCAATTCCTTGATAAACACTAATGAATAAGATAAGTGCTTGTTTGAAATAATTGTGATGATAAATGAAGATATTGAACAAAATTATAACTGTTTTTCCAGCTGCATAAAGATTGATTTTCAATGATATTCTCCCACAAATTGCTGGAAATTTGAAATGAAAAATTACCTATCAACCAAACCTCAAAATCAATTTCCTTACATAACAACTTCTGTGTCTCGATTGACATCAACATATTCTCTGACTGTAAATCTGCCCTGGAGGCCATTAAAAGAGGCAAAACGAGACTTGATCAAGACATCAACGCGCTTCTGTCTACCATAGTTGCGACGGAGAAAACCTGCACCCTCCAATGGTTCCCTGCATATGTTAACATCGAGGGAAATGAACAGGTGGACGTTCTCACCAAGGAAGCTAGGAATATCAGTCCCATTCCCACGACTACCACTTGCTTCGATGCAAACGCCATTGCAAGGCAGCAGCTCTGCGGGGGACTAAGGAAAAAATGGTGCTTACCAGATCTTAATCCTCATTGTGGTATCACCTCTACCATCAGCAGAATGCTGATTGGGCACATGAGGGCTATGAAAATCATGCTTGAAGGATCTAGTGCATGCACAGACTGCTGGCACTGCATAGGAGTTCTACTGGATCCGAGGCATTTCTTCAATTAAATCTCCTACCTCGACCCTCTTCAGCATTGATCCCAGCTGCTGCCAGGACAACCTCTATACAGAAAAAAGCTGAAGATTGGGCCAGGGCAGTGCTCCATCCCTTTGGTCCCATATGACTTGTCTTTTTTTCTTTTTGCATTTCTCGCACGACAACAACAACAACAAACAACTTCTGTAATTTAGTGACTTAAAAGAAAAATTGATTGTAATATCATTTACCAATATTTTAACCAATCATAATTTGTTGTTTCAAAGAATTTGTTTTTCAGTAGGGAACAAAGACGTTTACAAACTTAGTCATAAATTATTGTTAACAAAACATTTTCGTACCCTAACTTGTTTGCTGTTGAAATCTCTGTCATGATTCATAAGAATAAAATAATTCAAGATAAAAAAAGTGATATATATTTTTTTTACCAATTTATGCTGGGTAGAAATCAATAGTTTTCCTCTATTATGTTGAACTCACCTCTTCATGAGTTTTTAAATACCAACTATGCTATCACAAACCCCACTCGTAATATAATCAAAATCAAGAAATAAAATGTACGGAAGTAAAGAGGATTTTTTTACAAGCACAGAACTGGTACAATATTGTAAAATTCTGATAAATGTTGACTAATAGTTATTAACAAATGTAATTTTGATCATCAATGAACTTTTTTTTCCAGTAAAACTTAAGGGTAAAAGTTGCAAAGAATTAGTAGACGAAAGCATTGGATTAAAGTGATTGGAAAGAATCGGTCTTAGAAGACAAAACTAAATAGATTGGTAATGACACAAATTGATTATAGTGAAGTTCTTCAATAAAGTCGAAAACGTATTAAACGAATAATGAATAGTAATGATGAAACTTTTGAGTTCTTATAGACGGAATAGAAGAGAATTTATTTGGCTATAAAAATAAAATATTCTAAAAATAAATAAAATTTACAGAAATTCATGATATAATTTCCTTTATTCTAAGTAAATAGAATACTAATCCTAACTAGCAATTATTGAGGAGACTTTGACTGACAAATTTTGGGAAACAGGATCTTACAAAACTGCAAAAAACAATTAATAGTATATAAATATTACAATTTCATTATTTAAAAAAATCATAGGATGATGTTAATTTTTTTTCTTGAAACTATTGATGAAATATTGGTTTATTTTGCTTTAAATTTTGCTTTGCAGCCTTGAAAAAACAAAGATAAGAATAAAGAAAGAAAACAGGGAATGACTAAAAATACAAAGTGAATATATCAATATTTACAAGAATGTCTCTCAGGAAAATTTTTTTAAGCATTTTAAAGGGAATAGAAGCAATAAAATGTAAAAAAAAATACTGTGTTAAATAAAAACTTATATATGCTAATTAATTTGATATTGGTAAATGAATGATTCGTGAAATGTAAATTTTACCTGATTTACTGTGCCTAAGCAAAACAATTGAATTTCATTTAACTTATTGTCTCCAAACAAAGAAATTTGAGCCGACTGCCCTGTCTGGTGGTCAAAGTGCCTGACTGCTGATAGAAATGTCCTGGGTTCGAATCACGATTTGGGCATGGATGTACTTTCTCTCTCTATCTATCCTGTCTTTGTCCTTTCTGTGTATGAATGAGGTGTGAATTGTTGCCTACCCTATAAACGGGTCCCTATGGCATGTGTGTACTGAAGCAGTCGGACTCCACACCAAATATGGTTCAGTATGAAAAAGTGGAGCAGCGCACTTGTCAGCCTAGTTGGGACAAGGAAAGAAAAATTGAAATTAAAGTGTGTTGTTTATGTTAGTTGAAATTATGAAGTCACGTGAGTGTCATATTCCTAAAAGAGGATTTTGAAAAAAATAATGTACTTAATGCCTGAAATAAGCCGTCTCCTGTTTTCGATAAATAATTTTTCAAATATTTTTCACAATTGTGTAAACTCTAACTTTGGAATATTACTAAATTTTTATTATATTCATAATATTTTGGGAAATTTATCTAATTAATATTAATAATTTTAATAGGTTTTAAATGTTTTAGCAGTATTATTTGTTAAATGATATTCACTAATAAAAATATTTATAAACAACGTAATATTTAAAACATTTCTACTAAAATTTAGAATAATAATAATTAGCGTTAATTTAGAAAATTGAATTATATTTTATGAAGAATATTTCTTCAAAATTTAGAAGCAAAATTTTAAGCATTCGAAAAGATATTATTGTATAGCTTAAACTCTTTCTGCTTCTATCAAACTACCTGAAAGGTGCATCGCTCTGTCGAGCTCTGACTTCAGTATTTCCAAAATCGAACGAACACCATCTTGTCCCTAAAACAAGGAAAAAAATCTAAAATAAGTTTGTGGATTCTATTTTTATGACAATGAAATACCAATTTAGTATAAAATAAAAGAAGTTTAATAAAGGTAATTTTTCTACCATTTGATATTTTATATTCAAGCTATGAGAAAATTCATAAATTCTGTTTGTTGGAACTTAAAGAATTTTCTTATAATTTCATAAAATATTTTTGTATTGCATTAGATTAAAATAATATAATATCGTAGTCAGGAAATAGGCTTTAAAATTAAATGCTAAATTAAATCCAGAATTATTAATGAAAATCTTGGAATATTTGAGTGCGTGGGAGAGATTTAGGAAGATTGAAAACCTTAATATGAAAAATACATATTTTTATTCGAGAAAAATTAGAATTTCTTTCTATCTTGAGCATATAAACTTTAATGATATTCGTTAAAATGGATTATTTGTTTGATTTCTTATAAGATAATCTTTAAGCATCTTTTTTAGTATGGATTACTCTATAAAGGAATAGTTAATCTGATAAAAAATAACTATTTATATATGAATTTATGCACTTTGTTTCTTTATGAAGCTAATTAGGAATGTAAAATATTGAGTTTTTACATCTTATTATGAATATACTCATTTATGCAATTGAAGTTTGTATTATTAAAATTAAATTTTTTAATAAATGTTTAATAAACTCAATAGTGTAATTTAATACTATAAAATGAATGAAATTCTAAAGCTATATTTAATAAAATGAAATGATTTGAACAATCGTTTATAAAATAATATTCCTAAGAATAATAATAAACTATAAATAAGCTAATAATAAACTAGAATTGATGTAAAACATTTTGGGACATAATATTAAGATTATTATTGCAAATATATATATATATATATATATATTTTCGAAATACGCAATGAAATATCACTGAAAGGAAGGATTAATAAAATTATGGAATAAATTGAAAAATAAATATAAATTAAGCTCACAAATTTTCTTAAAATATATGAATTTAGAAAATATATGCAAAAGATGAATAGTAAAATATTCCGTTTGATATGGACGTTGATAAGAAATATGCTTTCTCCTCTTCATAATAGACAAAAATAAATATTTTAAGTGTTTGTATTTTGCCATGCTTAATATTTATAAACGAAGGAGCATAGGATTTAAATTATGAGTTTGAAAGAATTTAATCACATACTTTAATTTCATTGTATCTAACCTACTTAATTTGATACAAAATTTTTTTTATTAAAAGTATATGTTTTAATGCATTAGTGTTTATTCAGAAATAATTCTTTGGTTCAGATAATTTAACAAATAGCATATTTCTATAATTTTTTTCCAATATGTATGGATATATATGCTTAGGTAGGTAATTTTTAAAGTATATCTTGTTAAAAATTTAATTTGCTATTAATTGTTTGACCATGCTTAGTATTTTTTTAAAATCTAATTTTGTTAGTCAACATTTTACTAGAATTACTTTAATGTTTCATAAAAGCTATCGAATTTTATATCACGGTTTCCCGAAGTAAATATCAAATATATTACAAATTTTATGAAATATAAGAGCCTAACTATTGTTCCTTTGATCAAGATTCGAAGCGACAGCAATTTAATTTAGTAATGTCATTATAATGCCAAATATTGTAAGAATCCTAAGAAGCAGTGAATATTGTTAAATGATATTCCACTGCGAAGAAAAAATTATAAATAAAATGGGTAAGATAAATGCTTATTGTCGATAAATAGATATATACTAGGAGTTTACGAAAAGCAAGTTACACGCGAACAATATAAGTCAAATAACACTTTACTGAAAAGTGCTCTATATATATATGACACACATACAACACACTATTCCTGACTACGGATAGGAAGGTCCAGGGTTCGAATCCCGGTTCAGACAAGGATGTACTTTCTCTCTCTCTATCCTGTCTTTGTCCTTTCCTTGTGTGTGTGTGAATGAAGTATGAATGATGCCTACCCTATAAACGGGTCCCTATGGCATGTGTGAGGGTGCAATGGTAGCCCACGCCCTGTGGTGCACCCAGGGCAACGCCTCGGCGGCTAAGAGGTCACTGTGTCTGGCCGGTTCCTAGGTATCAGGGAAACAATAGATTAATAGACTCTGTTGCTGTTGTAACTGTCTACAATCTGTCATTGGAATAAAAGTGCAACACACTATTTCTCTACATAATCTCTGAGTTGCTGCAAAACATTTGTCCGAACGTAGCACTAACCACAGGATACCCTGATGATAGAAAGCCGCTCCTTAGCCCAGCATCACTTGAGTCTGTTTAGAGGAGCTATCTGAACTGGGTCATCGTTAGAAAATTGTTCTCCACCTAGTTCTTTGAGCTTATCAAGCAGCTTATCTCTTATGTTCTTTGAGCTTATCAAGCACATGAAAGTCTCATGGTGCCAGATCGGGACAGTACCATGCATGTTTCCAGACCTTCCATCTAAAACTGCAAAATAAATCTTGTGTTGTGATGCATTGTGAGGGCTTGCATTGTCGTACCACAAGACAAGGCTTTTACTTAACTTTCTAAGTCGTTCATTGTTCATAGCTTTGCGCAAACCTCTTGATGTTTCGCAGTAGGACTCAACACCAATGGTTGTTCCTTTCCGATTAAATTCGATTTAGACAATCTTTTTACAATAGAAAAAAAAGAAAGAAAGAAAAAAAAACAGTTGTTGTAATTTTACCCTCTGATAGGGTAACTGTGGATTTTGTTCTCACAGGCAATGATGTTTGACTTCCTTTCGTCGACACTTACTTCGTTTCTTGAGTGAAGTGATGCACCCATATCTCATTATCCGTAAAATGTGATTTAAGAAATTATTGCCTTTTGCAAAATAATGTTAAAGGAGCTCCAGGGAAATTCCAAACCTTGCTTCTTTATGTTCAGAACTCAAAGAATAAGGAACCCATCATGAACTCAGCCTATGATAATCCAGTTGGTAACGGATGAAGGTAAAAACACTGTTAATAGATAGTTCCAATTATTGGGCAATATGTGCGGCGCTCACTCTGCGATTATTAAAAATGTTGCCTTCCGCCCGTTCCACCATGTTGTGCACACCTTCCTTGCCTTTTTGCATGGGTTAAGTCTGTGCGATCGTCTTAAAATTGTTTCCACCATTTCATAAGTGTTGAAGTGACATTGCGCTTGTTACAAACGCTGCCGATATTTAACGATAAATCTCCATATTCGTTAACGAATATGGAGCCTTCGAAAAATGTATTATTCCTCACACTTCTGTATTGGAATAAGTTTCTGGATGACGGATTTTTTTCTCGTACTACGCAGCAACTGTTCAAACAATTCAAATAAAATTGCCACAGTTGAAAGCCGCAGAAATCAATAATCATCGGCGCAAGCTTCGCTCTTCTTTCGCAATCAGGCTATCTCTGGCGGGATAAGTGTAGCTTAATTTCTGAACGCCCAATAAACATAAGAAAGGAATCAAGTAAAAAAAAAAAAATACTTTCCAAAATAATTTCTGTCTGACTATTTCTGTAACTTATACTAATTTCATTTAAAAATGATTTTATTGTATGAAAACTATTAGGTTGGGGATTAAGTTCATAGCGTTTTTACCAAAGACTTTTATTTAAACAAAAACCAATAATTATATCAATATGTTAATCAATTATATATTCGCCGTTGCTGTTTACAACCTCTTCCCACATCTCGATCCATTTGTTGCGCCAAAACTCGCCTGGTCTGTTGTCAAAGAAGTTATTGAGCCAGTTTTTAAGGATTTCGTGGTACAGTGGGAAATGCTCGAAAAGAATGCCACTGTCAATAAAGAGCCCTACATTGCCCAGCTACACCGGTGAATGAGGCTATTCGACTGAAAAGACCCGATCGACATAATCAAACCATACTCTTTTACGACAACGCAAGGCCCCATGTTGCACAAGTTGTCAAATCCGCACTCCAAGAGCTGGAATAGGAGGTCTTCCGCCGTATTCTCCGGACCTTGCACCGACCGATTACCATCTTTTCCACTCCTTGTCAAACCATATGAAGGGCTTTAGCTTCGATAACAAAGAGGTCCTTAAAAACTAGCTCAACAACCTCTTTGACACCAGACCAAGCGATTTTTAGCGGAACACCATCAACAAATTAATCGAGAGGTGGGAAGAGGTTGTAAACAGCAACGGCGAATGTATGATTGTCTTGTTGAAATATTTATTGTTTTTTGTTTAAATAAAAGTCTTTGGTAAAAACGCTACGAGCTTATTCCTCAACCTAATAACTTTGTCTGTAATTCTAGTGCAACAAAATAACGAAACACTTTCATGGTATAATTTATTGTAATGTTTTATTGTAGAATTAGTAACTTGACATATATATTTATAAGAATTAAACTAAAATATTGACAGTAAATAAAGACAGTAAAATAATATTGGCATTTAAATATACTAATATAATCTCTAGAAATACTTCTAAATTTTTATGTGGAAATGCCTTTAAATTATATTCTTTTGTAAAGTTATCAGTAATTTAATATCTGATGGAATATTCAAAGAAAAATTAATTCAATGCTTCCTGCGGTAAGTATTGATGAAACCTATTGAGTGAATGTAAGATAAATTATGCCATAAAGGACTTACAGAGTGAGCCAGCCCCCACAGAATAGGCCTTCCGATAAACACAGCTCTGGCTCCAAGGGCTAATGCTTTCAAAACATCGCTTCCCCATCGTACTCCTCCATCAACATATACCTCACATCCACTGCCATCTAATGCTTCTGCTATTTCAGGAAGAACATCGATCTAAAATGGAAGAGATTCTCTTGTATGCTATTACGCGGTACCTTTTCAATGTTTTGAATTTGATCAAAAACTCTCATGCCTTATTATTTAAATTTATAATATACATTATAGGATTCTACAAATTAATAAAAGGATTAATTGTCATACTGCAGCAGGAACTCCATCCAGTTGTCTACCGCCGTGATTAGAAATCCAAACTCCAGAAACACCATATTCTACGGCTTTTATAGCGTCTTCAGCTGATACAAACAAAAAATATACTTTAATTAATAAGTATTTTTATAAATTTTTTTTTCAAATTTAAAGTGAATAAATTCACTACAGGTAACAAATTAATTATAAAGAACAAACTATATTATTTAGTATAATAGAAAATTTTCTTACAAAACATGTGATGATACTTTATTTTGAAACGAAGATCAGTTAACTTGTAAAATTTTAGTATTCTGATTATGTATAATCTAAAATATATAATAATTAAGGATATATAATAATAAGGAAGAATAAAAATATTAAAGTTTTTGTATAAGAATTTTTTCAGTAGGATTGTTTAATTAAATGTGGAAGATCCTAAGTCAATAAGTTTAAACTTTTAGTTTATTCACACTTATATGATTATTGGTTATATGATAGTTTATATAATTGAGTTTTAGTATTGAAATCAAATTAAAAAATAGCAAACTATTTAATAACAAAATAATCTATTTCTCACACAATTCAATATTCCTTCATCGATTTGTCACTGAAGATTGCAATTATAATTCTACTGTCTTAAGTTTACATAATTTGCCTTAATATAATGTATGCTATATTGTGTATATGCTATATATATATTATATAAATATAATGTATACTATATATATCAATATAATTTAGGAATATTTGAAGTAATTCTTACTCAAATAATGTAGTGTCAAGAATTTACAAATACATAAAATTATTTCCAAAGTAAGAATTTTTATACCATGCCGAAGTAGTCTATACGAGTTTTAAGGCAAAACAAAGCAGTTTAAAAAATAATAAATTTAATATTAAAGAAAAGCAATAAAAAAGTGGTTATCATAATCTGGATTCGCATATTTTAACAAGGAAATGATTAAATAAAAAGAATAAGTTATATTTGACGGTAGGATATTTATGTATACTGGTAAAAATTAGCCTAGAAAGCAAAAATGAGAAGAAAACATTTGCCTCGTGCGCGGTTATAAGATGGAAAGTACACGCGTAAAAAAGTTCAATTGTTGCATGGGACTTTTGATTCTTTTGGATGCTAAAAATAAAAATTTTTTAGGAAAAAATTGGTTATTTAATGTAAATAATCAAACTGTTAAATGAAGAACAAACATATTTATTGAAAACTGTATAAAAGCCTTGATATACTATCATGCACTTGAAAAAATCCAAAATGACTGTAAAGTAAAGTTTTAAATTTAATATCTTGTATATCTTCGAGCCATTAAATTGCTGTTTATGAATAGTGGGCATACATAACTTTTATAAATCAAAAGTTATATATGTCGACTTATTCTGATTTTAGCCTATATCATTATTTAAATTAGTAGGTCTTTCTTAAAAATATGGGGTTGTTTTAAGCGTTATTCTCTGTATTCAAATTGAAACAGTCTGTTGTATTGCTCCAAGCTGACTCGGGATTTAACGGTCGGTCATTAAATGGAATTTGACATGAATAATATTTTCCTTGCAATTTCAATCCTCAGAAGTATATTTATGAACTTTCTTTGATTCTTCCAGTACTTGGTGATTAAAAAAAATGCATTCTATCAGTTTATACACATAACGATTACCTTGAAGATGCTTGGAGGACTGTTTGACTCGAAACATATTATCTATTAAAAATTCTTTACTGCTAAGTGCGTTCTGTTTTAAAAAACTGTTAACAGGATATTTAGGATCTTATTTGTTTATTGATCCTCATTTTATAGTTTGTGGATGACATTACCTTGTGGTTGATATTTAATATTCCTTATTTCATAGAACTGATTTCCCAGTCTTGGAGAGGCATTTCTTGCCACTCCAACATCATTTTCTGAGTTTTGATTTGTTAATATAAATTCATATCTACAGATTTTACATAATAATGTACAAAATTTAAATGAATTATTTCGTTTCATTTGGCTACAAATTAACTGATTTACAAAAATTTATAAATCCTCTGGTGTCCTGAAAGTATTAAAAAAATGATTATGATTCAAATACAAAATTAGTGCGAATATTATGAGAATTAAGTTATTAATTAATTGTTATTCATTGTAGAATTAATTACCTAGTTTTATTCACATTATTTAAATCAAGCCTTTAAATATTTATATAAATTTGGCACACAATCAATGACAAATGTCTTTTTGAAAAAATTTCATATGGAACATTATGGTAAGTTATATTATTCAATATAATTCATGGAAATGTAAAAGCATTTATCATACCTGTTAAAACTCCTTTAAGAATTAATGGAAGTTTAGAGATTTGCTTAATCCAAGCAACATCATCCCAGTTTAAATCTTGTTTAAATACTTCTTTTACGAAGTCTATATGACTTTTAGTGACTCCCGATTTACTAACATTCTTCATTACATTGGCTACATTTGGAATGCTGGAAAAAATGTTAACTAAATTAAAAAACTGAATCTTCTTTAACAATATGATATGAGATATTTCATCGTAACTTAAAAATTTAGAAGCAATCATTATGAGTTTGATGTAGGGCACAGTTTAATTTATATTTTAAATCCTAATACTTCTTCGTACTTTAACAGGCAAGTTACATAAAATAAACATTACAATACGAGAGAATTTTGAAAATCTCTCGTATTGTAATGTTTATTTTATATAACTTACATTATAATAACATTTAAATATTTATATAAGTTTTTCTTTTCACTATATAAATATAGCCGGAGATTTTGTACCTAGAGGTTTTTGGAGATTAAAATATTTTTATAAAAGTATTTTGTGTGAAGATTTTGATTCAGAAAGGAAAGGGGCCCCTCAAGAATTTTCTGTTAATTATTATCTTTTGTCATAGATCTCTGATTGTATTTGAAAGGCATCTCAAACTATTTGTTTTACTAAATATGTGAATTTTTAGTTAAATATATTTAAATAGATACATAAATGAAAGGAAAAAAAAGTTTTGATATTTAACTGATAATTCATAATTAAACATATGCATATTCAGTATAAAATATATTAGTTATTAATAAAACTTTTAACTAAATTGGCTTTATTATATTTAATAATCATGATTTGTCAAAATTAAAAAACAACTGATTCGTTTGTTATTGATTCTAAGTAAATAATAAGATTCTTATTACTTAATATTGTCTATTATTACACCATGATTGACAAAATTTAACTTTTCATATGAATTCTAAGAAATTAAATTAAAGGATGTCATCCTAATCATCTTAAGTAAGAACTTTTCACCTGTGATGAAGCTTTATTTAATGACAATACAACTATCATTAAGTCAAGGCAAACTGGCATTTGATTATATGCATGAATATAAAAATAATAACGAAATAATTAGTATATTTTAAAGTATAGGAAATTTTAGTATATTAGTAAATAATAAGTTAACTAAATTGGCTTACTAACATAAAATTACCTTATTATATTATATATATAATTATTATATAATATAATAAGGTAATTTTATGTTAGTAAGGAAATGTAATAGTCAAATATTTGGATAAGAATTTACAATGTTTGGCTGATTTTAAATTATTGAAAGTGATTAAATTATTACATTAAAAATTTTTGGTACAGTTTTCATTCTGTTTAGTAGGTATATAGTTCTGTTTCAAAAATAATCACAAGTAAGATTTTTCATAAACTAAAGTAGTTTTTAAAGCTATAATTTAAAAAAGTACCTATTTATTTTTGGAATAATAATTTCAACATAATTAAAACGTTTACCCCGCATATTGCGTCATGCATGCGCGCGCACCATGGAACTACCATTAACGACTTTAAGCCTTCGTTATATATATATATATATATATATATATATATATATATATATATATATATATATAAACTGGTTTATTTCTTTATAGGCATTATTATTTCTTCGATAATTAAGATTTTCATTTTATTGCAGTGTTTAAACATCACGAGAATATATTTAAATTATAATTTTTATTTTTTGAAATAAATGTTAATTATTAAACATAACATGGTGGATGAGTTTCACACTGAAATGATTCTCCTATCATTTGTAATGTTAGTTCAATATTTATTTGTTTAATAACGCACAGGAGTACTACCAACTAGTCAATTTTACTCACTACGATATGGTTACTCATCAGCAGTCTTCGCAATGAAAGGTGCTAGATTTCATTCCATTTATTGTTAAATTACGAGTGATGAATGTTGTCTGTTTGTATTCTGCATGCAAATCTGTTGGAGTAGATATTTGGGATTTTTTCGCATTTCCTTATGCGATACGTGAATGCGGCCCACTATCTTTCAAATGTACTACAGGAAGGCTAAAAAGAATTAAAGCTTAATGAAGACTTAATTGGTGTAGATACTTGCGATTTTTCCGTATTTCCTCCTGCGATACGTGAATGCGTCCCACTATCTTTCAAATGTTCTTCAGGAAAGGCAAAACGGGTGCAAGGTTAAAGAAGCCTTAATTGGTGTAGATACTTGGGATTTTCCCGCAGTTCCTTCTGTGATACGTGAATGCTACTATCTTTCAAAAGTTCTACAGGAACGGCAAAACGGGTTAAAGGTTATAGAAGCCTTAATTGGTGTAGATACTTGGGATTTTTCCGCATTTCCTTCTGTGATACGTGAATGCGGCCCACTATCTTTCAAAAGTCCTACGGGAAGGCAAAAACGGGTTAAAGCTTAAGGAAACCTTAATTGGTGTAGATACTTGGGATTTTCCGCATTTCCTGCTGCGATACGTGAATGCGGCCCACTATCTTTCAAAAGTAGTACAGTAATTCCAAAACGGGTTAAAGCTTAAGGAAACCTTAATTGGTGTAGATACTTGGGATTTTCTGCATTTCCTGCTGCGATACGTGAATGCGGCCCACTATCTTTCAAAAGTAGTACAGTAATTCCAAAACGGGTTAAAGCTTAAGGAAGCCTTAATTGGTGCAGATACTTGGGATTTTTGCGCATTTCCCCCTGCGATACGTGAATGCTGCCCACTATCTTTCGAAAGTCCTACAGGAAGGCCAAAACGGGTTAAAGTTTAAGGAAACTTTAATTGGTGCAGATACTTGGTATTTTCCCGCATTTCCGCCTGCGATACGTAAATACGGCCCACTATTGTTCAAATGTCCTACAGGAAGGCTAAAACGGGTTAAAGCTTAAAGAAACCTTACAAAAGCTTCCGTCTGTTGAGTTGTCCATTCTGTAATGTCTAATTAGCTTAATATTCAATATATTTTTTTATGTAGCGCATGAAAATTTTCTCGACTTTTATGAAACTAGAAAATAAAATGTACTCTACTGAATAAGAATTTAAGTCAAAACTTTTACTCATTAATAATACTTTCATTTAATAAAATAATACTTATGAAAAATGTCTTCAATAAAATTTATTATTTATAAATTGTAATTATATTTTCAAAATTATTGCTTAAATTACATGAAATTGCTTTTTCTTGTTAAACATTAGAAAAAGCTATATTTTATTACCTAAGATGTGGTGGTACTAGTTCTCCTCCAGTTCGCCACAGTTTGAACTGCAAGCCTGTAACTGGTGTATCTATAGTGAGAACTATAGCCTTATATCCATTGGCCGCTATTTTTCTTATCAGTTCTTCACTATGCAATCGATTTTTGCACAGATATAGCTGCATCCACAATGGTGATGATCGATTTCGGATACTGTTTGCAACATCTTCCAGTGATGAATTAGATACAGTACTGAGAGTATAAACAGTACCAACTTCTTCAGCAGCTATAAATGTTTAAGTGAATGTTCGTCACACCATGCAAGATCAACATCCAAATAATAAAAGTTGATAAATCCTCAAACGATGCATGAAATGTATGACTAGGAGGATGATTTTGATGTATTTGATTATCATGTGTGATTATCATGAATTTTGATATATGAGTGTGATTAATGTGATCATAATTAATGATACGATATTAAAGCTGATATAAACATAGATAAAGGAAATTTATCATGAATCGTTATTAACGAAAATTTTGCCTTCTTTAATACTTTGTTGTTGCTTGGTGCAAGCTAGACGGGCTTATAGGGTGCGCTGCTCCACTTTTCCAATTGAACTATATGTTGGTGTGGAGTCTGACTTCTTCAGTACACACATGTCATAGGTGCCCATTTATAGGGTAGGCAACCATTCACAACCCATTCATACAAAGAAAAGATTGACAGAGAAAGAAAGTACATTTTTACCCAAACGGGATTTGTATCCAGGGCCACCTATCCGCAGTCAGGCAGGCTGACCACAAGACAGGGTAGGCTGCTCTCTTTAATACCTTAATTTTACGTATTTTTGTGATATATATTAATTATTAAGACATTTTCATTCATTCTTAACATCAATACTTTAAGTTGTGTTTAGATAAAAATAAATAAATGTAAATGATATACAATATGCAAAATATTATCTTGTTATAGTAAATTATACATACCTTTTGTTGTGCTATTTCATTGAATTCACATTTTAATCTATATTTAAATTTAAAAAAACTGCATCAATATTTCTTAAATTAGTTTAGATGCATATTTTAATGTTAATTAAAGTAAATTGTAGGTAAAATTAGCAAAACAAATAAAAAATATTGCTAATACAGTAACTGTTTTCAGAATAATGCTATGAAGATAAACAAAGAAATAATTTCCCTCTCATATTAATATCTATGAATGTACACAACTTCCTTTACTAAGAATTTTGAGATGTCAGGCATAATAGATTTGAATTAAAATGACAGCTAATACCCTTTTTAATCCAATTTCAAAGCAGATTTAGCCTGTTCCTCTTATTTCTCGACAGTTAAGAATGTAGAAATTTATAGTATTTATATTTTTACATTGAGTTTGATCGTCATGCCCATTAACGTTTTAGATTCTTCTTTCAATTTTTATAATATAATGTAAAAAAGTTACCTAGTGTCCACAATTTTCATTGTTTTTACGGAACTGCTGTTAAAAAATAATGTAAACTGTGGATTACAAGTATTTTTAGAAAAATACAGCCTAATGAAGATTCCCCAAAACAGGACACAGTAAGGAAAAACTACAGCATAAAGCACTCAATAACTATTGCTTATTATTAAAATATCCCATAAGCAATTTCGAGCATAATGTTTTAGATTATTGCAAATTATTAAAATTCCACATTTTCTTATCGATCTTAAACTTAAGTAAAATTCACTGTAAACCAAAATAAAGTTATAAATGATATATATGAAATTAAACTCATCATATGAAATTAACAAATTAAGTAGAAAATACAAAATTCTATAAATACTTGGTTTGTATTTTCAAACAGAATAATTTGACCTAATGTTCGCTTAAGAAACATCGTATTTGATTAATATATTTTATGAGTTTAATATTCTTTACTTTAATTTTTGTAACTAAATTGCATACTAACAGTTGTTTTCCATATTTTAAGAAATTTTACTCATATCTTAATATAATTCATTTGCATGCTATCAGACTGAGAATTTTTTTACACTGTATAATTTTTTAAGTTTTACCAAAGAATAAAATAAGAATAAAATTTAAATAAAGAATGTTCACATGTGTTAAATTAATTTCGTTCAATAAAAATTAATTCTTTATCACTTTAATTACGTTCATTACATCAGATTAAGCATGAAAGTTAAATAAAATAATGCTAATTCACAGACTTCGAGGTATTTGAAATGAATTTAACATATTAAAGTTTATATGCATTTGTCAATTTTCAATATAAATTTAAAGTAATGAATATATTTCCTCATTATTTGAAATTCATCATTTCAAAAAAAAAATAAATAAATAAATAAATAAATAAAGCAACATTAATAAAAATATTGCAGAACTGTATTAAAAAGGATGAAATATGATAAATGGAGGTGTTACGTAACTCAAAACTAATATCAGTCCACTTAAATTAATCAGAAATATCCAACACTGTTTTAAGATTGTTAGTTAATGGCTGCAATGAGATAAGCACTTGAACTTATGATAGCTTTAAAAATCAAATCTGTCTCATCGCAGTAAACAGTGAAAAGAGGCGATAAATAAAGTCATTGACATTAATGTAGAAGACATGAAACGATGAATATCATCATAGAATGTGTTGATTTTATATCTTTATGGGTTAGTATTATGGCAATTCTGATAACATTTAAATTGAAATTCAATAATCAAATTTTCGTTTTAACATAAAATCAATATTTAAAGAAGTTGCTAGCATTTTTGTAAAGCTAAATATTTTAAGAGGAAAAGATAATGTGAAATAGCTTTTATCACAGGAACACTAAATGACTCAACCTTAAAACTTCCATGCCCAATTATGTGTTCTATCTTAGATTTGAAACGAATAGAGTGCTTATAATCAAGTTTTGTGTAATTCAGTATTCTAGAAAATGTGTAAATTATTTTATTTAATGAAAATAAGATCTACAATTTTATTTAAAAGTTACTTCTTGTTATTACTATAGCTTGATATGATCCTTTTTTCCACACAAAAATACAGTAAATATAAATATCTTGATAAAATTATATAATTGAACTAGTATAACAGGAAATTTATATTAGAAATTGTGGTAAAATATAAAAATTTTTTAAAGCATACTGTTTATCTATCTATATCTAAATCTATCTATCTATATATAATAAGTCCAAATTTTTTAAAAATGAGTTTAAGCGTTTATTAAATATGCAAAATAAAACAACATTTCCTACTTTTTTCAAAATAGATATAAATCTTACTCTATCAACATTATTCCCTATCAGCATTTGTGTTTAAATTTTTGAAATGTGAAGACGTTAAAAATTATGTGTGACAAATGCACACACATTTATAAATATTTTTTTTGTATATACACATTTATTTATAGTTGGTCTTTTTTACTGTAAACGTGCTTCCGTAATTATTTTATTGGATTAATTCTGTGATTATGATTTAACCAATAAAATACGATTATTATTCAACGCTTAAACTATGACGCTAGATTTTCAAAGGGGATTCAACATAATTAATAAGTATTCAATAAAATTTATATTCAGTACAAATCAATACATTTTGAACATGTGTTATTGAATACCTTCACCATGTACCATAAATTGCCGGAAATTATCAGTTACCTTAAATGAGGCGGAAGCTTAAAATCCAGTCTTGGCATTTTTAGCTGCAGACCTACAACAGGTGCATCGATTGTGAAAACTAAAGCTTTGTACCCGTTAATTTCCGCTTGCCGTATGAGGTACTCGTTGTATGTATTATTTTTGAACATGTAAAATTGCATAAAAAGAGTTGATTTATAATTATTGGTTCTAGCTATGTCTTCCAGACTCGTTGTCGCAGTTGTACTAAGTGTGTAGACTGTACCCATTTCTTCTGCAGCTATAAAGAATAAATTTAAAATCATTTGATTTCCTGTATACTTAAAATCATGGCACAAAGAAGATTTTGATTCATTTTGTTTTCTAGATAAGTCAGAAATAATTTGATAAATAGATTCTAATAATAATATATTATTATTATAATTTGTGAGAAACACATAAAAGGCTATTTTCTCATTATTTATCCGTCATTGAAAGTGCAATAAAGAATTCAGAAAATTTATTTTCCAAAATCACGGGAAAAATTTTAATAACTTATTTACATATTCAACAGCATGTTGTTTTACAGGATTATATTCAAATGTTGGAAAGCAAAAACATCCCTTTAGATTAGTTTATCAGCGCTTTAACATGTTCACAAAATTAAATATTTACTTTTCATTTGCATCTGAACTCAGAGTTCTAATGAACATTTGTTCTCATGGTATAAAAGGCATGTTACCCATGAATGTTGATATTCGCTTTGTAAGTCTCGAATATTTTTGTAATTTGTTTTGATTATGTAAACTGTGGTTATATAAATAGTTTATGAACTAAATTCTGAAGGTCTTAGTTTTCTCAGTAGTTCATTAATAAGTGATAGCTGTATTCTCACCAATATGACTTGGCAACACACCTGTTCAAGTAAATATGTTTAAAGATCACTTGTTTGGGAGCAGAATTCTTAAAAAAATATCTGCCACATCAACATAAAATATTATTATTTTCTCAACAAATATTGTAAACTTATGAAATTTTGGCTACATACAGGTGTTAATATAATTATCTTAAATTATATATATATTTTCAAATGTTTTCATTTGCTATGATTATTAATTTTACAGTGTTATAATGATTAATTTCATCATCAGAATTTAAATTTTAATGAAAAAAATGTTTGTTATGAGATGCTTTTAATATTCGAATGATATATGCATTCCTTTACAAATTCGCTTATCATCTTAAAATATAAGTATACCTTTTGACGCTGCTATTTCCCCATCAGGGTGTGCTAACTTTTGATAAGCTGATGGCGCAATTCCGACAGGAAATGATATTTTATGTCCAAGGATCGTGGTTTCTAAATCTCTTTTGGAAGTATTCCTCAGCATTCTTGGTATTAGTGTGTATCTAAGAACATGAAGAATTTCAGGAAAGATTATTACACATGCAACTATGCAGTTGATGAGTAGTTAAAGTATTCAATTTATAAATATGCATAAAAAATAAATTATTTTTGCAAAAATATTACATTTTCCATTATTTAATGTGGTTATATTAAATTAACATAGTAATTAGTTAAATAAGAATTTGAGTATTATCACATAATTTCAATTTGACATTACAAAAATTATGTCATTGTTAACTTTTGTTATTTTCAAAGATAATTATTTTATATTTGTTATTAATTACTGTTTTCATATTAGTTCATTACATTTATTAAAAATAAATTTCATGGTGTATTCTTTAAGGTTAAGTGATTAGTGACAATCCTGGTTGCAAATTCCTAAGAATTTGCAATTTAGCCGTTATAGGAGATATTATTTTGAATAATAATACTATTGTATTTAGAATTTTACAGACGGTGAGAATGCAAAGCTTTAAGATTACGATACATTATATAATTATGAAAATGATACATTATATAACTATGCAAACGATACATTATATAACTATGCTGCAAACGATACATTATATAACTATGCTACAAACGATACATTATATAACTATGCTGCAAACGATACATTATATAACTATGCAAACGATACATTATATAACTATGCTGCAAACGATACATTATATAACTATGCAAACGATACATTATATAACTATGCAAACGATACATTATATAACTATGCAAACGATACATTATATAACTATGCAAACGATACATTATATAACTATGCAAACGATACATTATATAACTATGCAAACGATACATTATATAACTATGCAAACGATACATCACGATACATTACATAATTATGCAAACCATACATCACGATAAATTATATAATTATGCAAACCATACATCACGATGCATTATATAATTATGCAAATGATACATTATGATACATTATATTGTATATTTATTACTGAAACTATTTCAAAATTATCTTGCACAAATTAGTTTCGCAAAATGGATGTTATTGAAATAAATACCATTTTTATAAATCTAAAAATTAAATTTAAATTTTTCAACTGAGAGTATACTTTATTTATATAACTAAATTTAACAAAAACATACCGATAAATACAAGTGTTGTTTTTATTATGAGATTAAATCCATGTTAAACAAAAATTAAGTACAAAAAGTATTTATTTTATACTGTTTTACATATAACTCAATTGCAGTATGAATCCGAGTGCTTGTTCAAACCTCAATTATTTGATAAATATAATAATAAGAAATTTTGTAAAAATATTTTTTTAATCATAAAAGAAAGCATAATTTTATAAATAATAATTTTAATAGTAATTTTTTTTTTGAATTTGAAAAATTTACACAAATACATTGTCTAATCAGGTTGTCTGTCAAATTTTTTATCAGGAATGGAACCGGAAAAGTATATATCGAATGATATGAAATGTATATCAGTATATCCAACTCTAGATAACTTAAAATGGAAAATAAGTTTAATCTCGAAATTTTAATTATAGTGTTTAAATATAATTAATGCTGATTTAAAATTATGGTAAAGTTATTTATACCTTGTTGTAATCAGTTTAATTAATCAACTTTCCTTTTTTCATAATCTCAAAAAAAGATGGGTGTGATTTTTTTTATTTTTTTATATCTATGTGTTAACGCTGGAAATAGAGATAAAATAATCAGGGTTTCAAATTACTCATTCTTTTTATATCATTAAAATGTATTTATTAAAATAAGGGTAATTTTTATATATTTTTTCGATTTTTGAGAAGTATTATTTTGAAATTCTTTTAGCGAAGGTGTTTTCGCCTTTCTCGATTCGTCACTAATTGAAAAAACATTTGATTGCCACGAAATAGAAAAAAAGAAGCTTGCCACTTCAATGTTTAACAATTCTATAAATAGAGAGAGTTTTCGTTCATTATAAGTTTTCCTGGATTTGCTTCTAGCCATTTTATACATTAAAATTCTTTTCGTGATGCTAAATATCATTTTGAAGCGTTGTTAATTAAATAATTTTGAAGTGTACGTATTTTTATGTGAGACACTATTAAATTCCACATTTAATCTCGGATGACAATCAGCAATGATTTTTTTTTTTTAAAATTCTTTGAGTTTTTGTTCATTTTGGCATGGCATGTACGCAAAAAATATCTAGTCTTAATTTCCGCTTCTATCTTTATTGCATTAGTTTTAAGTTTGTTCGTTCATAATTAGATTAGAATTTAAAATATGTTTTATAATATTACATGTATTAGTCTGAAAAAAATTTTTTTTTTTTCACTTTGAAAATAAATTTAAAAAATGACTAATTTAGACAAAAGTGATTTTTTTTAGAAAAAATATTGGTTTTCTTTATAAATTTTGATATAGATATGTCGTATGCAAAAGCTATTTAATGTATGTTCTGCTTCTGTGTCTATACATTGCTTTAGTTTAATGTTTGTTTTCTGCGTTCATGTAGTAAAGGAAATCCTCAATATCAAGATACACGTTTTCACCTAGAGAGTAAAATCTAAACTAAATAAACGTGTAGTAAATCAACTGTGAATTATAAATTCTTTAAATAAGGTGCACAGTGATCTGAAGAAAATCAGCGAAGCGGGTTTATTTGATTAGTATCACATTATAAAGTGCTATTCGGGAATAATTTGCAATCAAACGCCATCTTTCCGCAGAACAGCTCAAGCATAAAAGATTAAACAGAAAAAGTCTCTGAACACGATATGTTGAACCAATACTTAAAAAGCAATCAAGAGTAAAAAAGCACGCTTTTTCACAATCAATTAATTTCGGATTTATAATTGTTTGGATATGAAAAAAATCAGGCTAAGAAAGTGCTTAGGCTATGTTTAAAATACACTACTGGCCATTAAAATTGCTACACCAGGAAGAAATGCAGATAAAAAAATGATATTTATTGTACAAATATATTATACTAGAAATAACAAGTGATTAAATTTTCACAACCACCTCTGGTAGAAATAACAGCAGTTATACGCCTGGGCATTGAGTCAAACTGAGATTGGATTGCATGTTCAGGTACAGATGCCAATGCATCTTCAACACGATGCCACAATTCATCAACCGTAGTGACTGGCGTTTGGTGACGAGTCAGTCGCTCGGCAACCATTGACCATATTGGTGAAAGATCTGGAGAACGTGCTGGCCAGGGCAACAGCCAAACATGTTCCGTATCAAGGAAGGGGAGTACCATGGGAAGTAAAAACCAATAAAAATTTTACAAAATTTACTATAAGTAATAAATTTTATTCTGTTAAGTTCTGTGTAAAGAACTTTTGAGTTTATTTGTTTTTGGTGATAAAATTCAAAAAAAATTCTTTAAATAGGTATTTTAATGTAATGAATCGTAATTTATTATTAGAATTGTAACTTTAATTAATGAATTTCTTTTTTTTTTTTACCTTAATCTTACACTTTCTCTAAAATACGTTGTTCTTTTTCAATAAATCATTTTCTTTAAATGAAAAATTGTGATATAATTTTTAAAAATGTATGTTTATTTAATTTACCACTTAACCGACAGGTTTTGCGTACGAAAGTTAATTCAAATGAGATTTAAGGCTTAAAAGAGATTTCATAGACCTCTAAACACTTATTCCCGAGGTGGAAGTCAAATCTACGAATTATTGATTTGAAAATCAGAGCATTGACAAGCCAGTTACCAAAAAAAGATTTTTTTAGTTGATTTATCCTTTTTCTGGACTGTAAAATACAAATAAGATTATGATGAAATAATTTTTCGCAAACGAAATTAATAATTCAATTAAAATAAATACATGATATCATAATTAAATGAAAATAAAAAATGTTTACGAATATTTGAAATAACTCTGAGGTAGTACAATTATATAATTGTGAGAGGATTTTGTCTTAGATCAGTGGTTTCTAACCTTTTTGTACCGGCGCCCCCCTTTTAAAAAAAATTGGTGCGCCCCCTGTGGCAAATAATGCATTGTTTTAAGTCTACTTCCTTTTTATATGCAGTTAAAAAGTAGATCTTGTTTCGCTTGGTTTAGAAATCAAAATCAAAGCTATCAGTCAAAGCTTGCAACGGGTTTTTGTGAAAATTCCCGAGAACCGATTTCAATCATATTTGGTTTACTTACAATATAAGGGTCCGATGACAACGCAATATTATGAAAAATAATTTATTGATATGATATCAGAATGATAGAAAAATATTCTTTACTTTTTTTAGTGCATTTTATAAAAGCCTGTAACTTAATTTTTTTTACCAGTTTATTTTCATTTTCCGTGATTTTGGCGCCCCTAGATCATTGCGCCATGGGGCCGGCCCTGTATATATCAACGTGGTTATCGCAAGCACTACTAACGAACTAATTATGTTCATAGAAAACAGAAACAATCAGATGCTTCTATTTACTGAAGTTTGGCGCGAGTAAGCACGAGAATACCCGGGATATCTTTAATACGAGTGCTTATCTTTTCATTCCACACCCCACCGATGCTCGGCTCCAAACGCGAAAGCGAGATATTTCGTTCCAAGAAGAATATGGATGGGATGTTTTAGCACTTGTACGCGAAAAATTCGCGGCGAGAATTGTGGATTATGTATACTGCTGATTCATTTTTTTTGACACCTATTCGACTCTTTTGATTCGTATTCGAAAATGATATTTTGGAAACAGCTGCATGCCCCCTTGCAACTGTCTCGTGCCTCCTTGGGTGGGGGGGTGCCCACAGGTTGGAAACCACTGTCTTAGATAAAAGGTAACGAGAAATATGTTTTACCTTATCTGAGACAAATTTGTAAAATAAATGCTAACAAACCTTGTAAAAGATTGAAGATTTTCACGCAAACTGACTTCTCTTTCTGTTCCTTGACTGTAGAATGCCCATGTTTTGTGATCCATATGCTTTTCAGCGTACTCTTCGTAATCTTTCAAGCACAACATGTCCACAGAAGTTATTTTTGTACTTTTTCTGTCAAAAAATTTGACTTATAAGTATTAGTTTAAGAAATGTTAAAAATGCTAGAGGAAAATAACTTAAATGAAAATATATTTTGGTTTATTGAATGAACGAAAAGTTTGTAAATAAAGATTAATAATACTAAATCAAATTAAAAGAAACAATCATCTTAAAAAGCTAATAAAATTTTAAAATAGCCATTATTCTGCTTATTTTATAATTATTTTCCAGACTAGTAACTAGTCTACTAGCATTAACTAGTAACTAGCATTAACTAACTACCAGTAACTAGTCTACTAGAATAAAGTCTCCATAGCAGAATTAAATTTGCTTCTAATGAAAAAATATCGAATCATTCAATGAGTTGTCTCTTTTTCGATTGTCTGAACAACAAAAGATTAAAATTCCAGAATTTTTCACAAAGCTTCTAGTTCGTTAAAAATTAATAAAAACGGGAGATAACCATTGGATCTATAAAAATTTTAAAATAAAGTCTCTCAATATATTTTTATAAATTTATTTTTAACTAACCATAAGAGTAATTGTTGGAAACTCAATTTATTTACAGAATTCCTTGCGTTAAGAAAACTCCAAAATAATGCATGTAAAGCATTCATTAAATCATGGCATTTTTGAGAAGGATATTAATGGACAATTTTTTTTTAGTGCAACAAACGCTTAGAATTTTAATATTCATAAGTTGCCTTTTCCCTTTTAGTTTTTGATTGTTGCTAATTTATCATAATGAATAATTTGCTATAAGAATATTTTCAACAATTATGTAAGATGTTATTAGTTATAAAATAAAATTAAATTTTTAATATTTTAGGCTGATTTATTTGAAGAATATATCACAAATATTGTGATTTTCTTTAATTTAATGAATTTGATAAAACTTATTTATCATTAAATATAAAACATGTTATTAAGAATTAAGGCTTTTAAAAATATATTTTTAATTTAATTAAAAGTGCTGGATTGACTCTATAAAAGAAATCTGTATTTGTAACGTATCCATGTATATAAAGAAATACAGGAGAGTTAAAAAATAAGATAAACTGTCTCAGAAGGCTCAAGATTACTTCTTGGGATTACAACCCTTTAGAACCTTGAGTTTTACGCCAATCTTCGATACATTATTACGATTAGATTACTTACACCTTTGTTAATTAGAATAACGAAATTATTTATCCTGTAAGTGGTATAAGTAATAAAAACTTTGTTTTTTCGGCAAAAAATTCCTATTTTAGTTTTGGTCATTAATGAATAATAGAACGTAGATTTGGACTTTTATTTTAACGTTTGTTTGAACTTTTCTTGGTAAATGTTTAGTATATGAAGTTTCTTAGACAAATAATACACTTCTAACTATGAAGACTTCTTAATAATTTTTATTTATGGAATAAAAACAAGCTTCTTATATTTAAGAAATAAAATAATCCTATACAAAAATAGAAAAATCTAATTATTTCAGCATGTTACTATTTATTTGTTTCAGCATGCTTCTATTATAATGATATTTCATGAACTTTAGGACATTTAAAAGAAAGATAAAAAAAAAATATGATACGCAAAATAATGTTTCGATAATAAGCAGCATATTATTTTAAAGCTAAATAAATTCTTTAAATTAAAAACTATATTTTTAAAAAACTTATAATTTCATAATTTAAATTTAAATTCGATCTTATTTATTACTTAAAAATTATTTTGCCTATTACAATTTATGAAAAGTATTAAGTATATGGAGTGTTGTGGAATGTTTTAGATTTCAAAATATTATTGTTTGAATTATAACTAATGTAATGCAGATATTTTTTTCCTGCGGTGGGCACAACCCTTCGCCACAGCAAAATCGGAAACTGTCACTTTATCTGTATTCTTTGGACACCTGTGAACCAAGTCATGGAGGCAAGTAGCATTATCCACATCACTCCACAACAAACCCGTTTATAGGGTGGGCCGTTCATCACGTCAGAAGAAAAAACGGAGTGACACATAAAAATAAACTTGCATGCGCAAACCAAAACTCAAACCCAAAACCAACAGCTTAGGAGTCAGGAACGATAACTACTTAGCCATATTCCGGCTTTGCTGCAAATATTTTGAATCTTATAATACTCCCCAAAAGTCTTCATGTATCAAATTGTTTTTTTTTTGCACTATATATAATCAAATTACATTTTAAAGGTCATAAATTGATTTAAGAATTAACATTTCAGAGAGACAGACAGATAATGATAGATAGATAGAGAAGAATTTAAAATAGTATCACACATTAAAAATAAAACATTTAGTAACGGCAATGGAAAACAGCTAGAATATTAAATAAATCCGTTTTAAAATAATCCCTTTGTTGTATTTACTTTTCCTTCTAAATTTTGAATATCTTCCTATATCACTTTTCATAAACAACAATTTATTTTTATACTGTTGCTAAAATAATCTACTATGTACATCATAAATCTGTAGTGAATATTTTATTTTGCATATTTTACTATATAATATTTCAGCTACGCTTTAGAGGATTAGTTAGCCTTTATTTCAGAAACTGTAAATTTTATGTTTTTTTTTTTATAATATTAAAGTAGACATTGAATAATATTGGAGAGAATTTTAGGAATATACCATAACGGTTTTTGTTATTTCGAATGGAAACAGAGACAATATTGCTTAAAATGTAAATCTTATTCCTAGAATTTAAAAGCACATACCAAGTGTAAAAGAAAATTAAAAAAAATATTGGTGTAAGGTATTAAGAAATTGTGCTTCGTAAGAGAATTTCCATCTTGGGAAACTTGAAATTCCATATATTCTTCCTTATTAATATATTCTTGATTTTTTTTGAGCTATCAGTATTTAATTACATAACGTTATGGAAAAATGTATTTTATTAAAAACAAATAATTACTGATGACGCTAATAACTAATATTAAGATGTAGTTTCACATAAAATAAAAATAATTTTTTAAAGTCTCATTTAATTAATTTTAAAACAATAAAATTCTTAATTTTCATTACTTAAATATACAAATTACATAGTACATTTTATTTAAAAAAAGTCACATAAATTAAAAGTTTTACAAGACAAAATAAAACTAAAGAATAAAAATAGGAATATATCTTTCTTATTATGTTCATTTAAAAAAAATGAAATAATTGTATATCAACTGAAAAAAAAAATATTCAAATGTTACAGAAATAGGGTCGCAATTGGAGTTAAAATTTTAAAGTTGATAATTTTTTATTTTCTTTAAAAGTATTAGAATAAAAGTGCGAGGAAAATATTCTTACTAGTAACTGCGTGTCACTTCAGTTTATTCTGAAAAAATACATCTATACTTGGGGGGGGGGAGGGAAAATATATCGATATTTAAATAATTAGACGAGACAGTTGATAAAATACAAGAAAAGTGATAAGATTCGGTTTCAGAAAGTCATTAATGGCATAGGTCATCAAAGTGCAATCCACGTGGTCTGTTGCTTTAGAATGCAGTTGTTGACTTTCCTATGAAACAAGCGATGAAATCTTGATTCTTAATTGATAATAGAATTCTGTGAGTTGAATGCTAGATGAAATTTATTCTCGGCAAAAAAAAAAAAAAAAAAATGCAATTATTGCATTATTCTTTATATGAGACAGACAAGTTTATTTCATACTAAATTTCAGTATAAAAAATTAATATCAAGATATAAATTTTTTAATTAATATGAGGTAGATTTTAATTTTTTATATTTTATTTGCATATATAAAGGTTATATATCTTAAAATAAATAAAAAAGAATATTTTATTTCAATAAAATTCTTATTTTAAAGTCTGATTGCTGAATTATTAAGGTTTAAATACGGAAATGCTATGAAGTTTGAATAATATTTCAAGGACATTGTATTATCAATTATTATCTTTTTTTTTAAAGCTTGCTCAAGTCAAACAATTTCTATGCAAAATTTATTTGTGGTGTAATGAATGCTGTTTATGATCTTGTTTTAATAATATATGAAAGTTTAACGAATAAAAGTTATTTTATTATACGACTACAAGTTTTTATTCTAGTATACTGAATCATACTAAAATAAAATTTTTGAAAATTTTGTAAGAGTTTATAAATTTGCAAGTAAGATAGAAAACTAAGACAAAAGTAGAGAGTGTTTTCTTTATAAATATGTTTGCCAATTTCTTTACTATTATAATGAAGTTCATGCTGAAAACCAATATAGCTTTTGAAATTTCTGTAAATCTGTGAAAAAAAATCTGCAATCAATATATAATTTTATTGAAATTGGCAATTTATCTATATTTTATCATAATAATTTAATTACCAGTTTTTATGAATTATTATACGGTCCCCAACCAAGTGTCAAACAATTAGAAATTATAGCGTTAATTTTTGAGTTTTTTATCACTTGAGTTTCCTTTTATACATGTAACAATTTAGGTCCTTTATCTAAAACAATAGAACTTATTATTCTAGATAAGAACTTCTTAACGATTTTCAGGTCAAAATTTTGGGTGCAGTTTTTGTTTGCTCAAACGTCAGAATGGTTGATTTTAATAATTTCCTTTGTTAGAAATGTTGTTATCCAGTGATATTTTGTTGTGAGTGATATTATCGCTAAGTCAAAGTTTTTATACATCGATTTCATATTATCAAAAACAATAGCTTCTTTGAAATAAGAAAACAATATCTTCAAACTGAAGCTGGTTATCACCAACAATTGTGAGTTATAAGCAAAAATATTTAAGATTATTTTCATTCACATATTTGAATTTTGAAATTATTAGATTATGAATCGATTTAGAATATAAGATCTGTAATTTGTAAATTTATAGATTTTTTATTTTTATTGATTCAAAATAGCCCAAAAATATACACACATTCTCATTAAAGGGAGGGTTTAATATATATTTTATTAAATCCTAAGTGAAATGAATTGATTATCTGACAAATCCAAAAAATATTATTATTTTGAATTCAGTTTTCAATTCAAGAATGTTTTAGAATAGATATATTTTGAAAGTAGAAAAATCTTTGGCGACATTCAACAAAGAATGTTATAAGAAACGAAACATTTTTCCGATATTTTTGCTATGAAAAGAATATCTGTCACAGAAAAATCGAAAACATTGAATAACTGAATTTTTTTCCTAGTTAAAATGTATTTCGAATTCTTTTTTTTATTTTAGTAAAAAATATGCATAATTTCAGAGAATATGACAAATTGCATGTGAATTAAGTTAAAATCAAATGAAACAGAATTCTATTAATTAATGAAATTTTTAAAGATTGAAATAATCCTTGCCGATTTAAGATAATCATAAAAAGGATGTTTTGTGATGTCTTATTCTCATTTCGCTTTTTCTTTCATTTTATTTTCAACATGTTAATGACTATAATCAATGGAAAACGGCTTCTCAATCCGATGCTTTGGTTTTTATATAAGAAATAGTTTTATTAACAAAATGAACTTTGACGATATTCTCAGACATTGGATGGTGAACTTCACCTTGTTTGCTGCCACTGTAAGAATACGATTTGAAGGCAGGCAGCAAATTCGTTGACAAGTTGGATTTATGATGCCATTTCAATACGATGTGACGTAGATGAAACGCCATCTGTCGGCAAGCATATCTTAAACTAATTAGAATTATTTAATAATAAAGAGACATTATCATGATCACAGCTGCAATGAAACAAGCAACCACTTTATGGTTAATAAAATTAATTAATAAGTAATCAATAAATTCAATTTTAATCTACGTTTTATATTTAAAAAATTATATATACATAAGTATATATATAAAAGCATATAAATAGTCTTATAATATTTTCGCTGAAGAGTTTTTAGATTTGCTCTTTAATCTTTGAAAGCATTATTACCTTTCTCATGGTAATAAAAAGTCTGTAACGAGCCTAGCATTTTTTCTTAACATCTGATTTTTCTATTTTAACATTTTTATTGTATCATAGTTAAACAATGAATTGTTGGTTAAAAAGTATCAAAATCATGTAATGAGAAACAAAGTAAGCTAAACTGAATTTTGAATAAGTGTTTTTAAATCAAAAATTTAAAATTTTTATAATATAATGTAATGAAAGATGAGAAATAATAGCCTAGTTTACCAATTCCTTACAATTTTCATGTAATATTAGCATAATGCTGTCAGTACGTATAAAACTGAAATATTTAATCAAATTTAATCAATTTTTAATCAGTAATAACTATCTACAACATACTTTTAGAGCATTTTTTTAAAATTTACACTTCATATTAAATGCCTTTATTTTCTGTATTAAAAGTATATAATTTGTTCTGTAAAGTTTTAATATTTGTTAAATAGTTTTTGCAACGTATGCAAATAAAATAAACAATTACTGATTTTTTTTATATAATTTGGAAAAACATTTTAATTAGAATTAAATTATTTAGAAAAATATCTGGAAAAAAGAATCTTTAACAACTTTGTAAAACAACATACAAATATTATACAAATGTAAACATGTCAATAGAAAATTAATTGTAACTGATATAAACCATGTTATTTTAAAGTGATATTTAAATCCCTGATATTTAATGATCGTATTTTCGAATGAAACATAGTATTTTTAGCACTATTACAAATATTTATTATCACTGCAAAGTTTTAACTTTTGAATAAAGAATTTTTAATTTAAGAGCTATACGCTATTTGCATACTAAATTTCCCTACATTTTTTAAAATAGTAAAAAAAAGTAAATTTATATATTTACTGAATTAGAATAATATTTTTGTCCGTAATTTAATATCGTAATCAGGTAATGTAAATGCTACATTTTTTTTTTTTAAAAAAAAAATACTATTATAAATTTTTATATTTTATGATACAGAATCACAATTTCGTAATGAGTTAAAGAAAATAATTTAAATTTTCAAATAAATATTATTTCCATAAGCATTTTAATTATTCTCCTCATCTAACAACAAAGTTGAAGTAATCGCATTCAAAGAAGTAAAAATTAATTGATATATATTTAACCAAATTTAGGAATTATATTGCTTTTAATTTATCATAAGGAATTCAATTCCTTCTGAGATAAGTGGTTGCACTTTATAACTCAAAAATCTTTGAGATATCATTCTTTGTTGCTGTCTTGTGCCAGGTAAGCTAACATTATGGGGTGCTCTGCTTCACTTTTCCAACTGAACTATATTTTGATGTGGAGTCCGACTTCCTCAGTACACACATGCCATAGGTACCCTTTTATAGGGTAAGCAACCCTTCACAACACAGTCATACAATGAAAGGACAAAGACAAGATAAGACAGAGAAAGAAAATATATCGAATGTCTGAACTGGGATTCGAACCCAGGACCTCTCTGTTCACAGTCATGCGCACTGACCACTAGACAAGGGATGGATAACATTCGTAAATTAACTGAATAGAAGAAATATAATTATTTAGCAAAGTATCTACAGCTTTTACAATATACCGTAATGTTTCTAAGAGAAATTTTTAAAAAGAATAGATGTAAAGAAGTATAATTAGAAATTTATGCAGAATTGTATAGACAATTTTTTTTTTAAAATGTTAATGAATATATTGGAATGAAACAGATGCAAATCGTGTTATATTATAAACTTTATCATCACTTTACAGCCCACCCTCCCACATGAACCCACACACACGAGAATATTAATATTATGAAAATAAAATTTAATTTACTCTCTCATAGAATCAACTTAGTTTACTACTACAAATACACAATGCATTTTAATAATAATTTGCAAAGATAAAAAAAATAAAAAAGAATGAAGTCTTGCATATTTTTAGGTTATGAATGCAGGATACAAATCATTAAAATAAACCTAACCAATAAGATAATGATTTGTAATATGATAACTAATCATTACGGAGATCACATTCACACACTTATAAATATATCATTCGTAAATTTCATCAAAAACACAATAAAAGATAAGAAAAAGATAAAAGAAAAGCTAGTATCCACATTGCTATTTTCATTAAATGATGTTGGCGATAGGAACACAAAATATGGTTCTTCTGCAATATTGATATTTTTGCAGAAGAACCATATTTTGCGTTATATATATATATATATATATATATATATATATATATATATATATATATATATATATATATATATATATATATATATATATATATATATATATATATATATAAATTACTCGTTGCATGTCAGAAAAGAGTGTTTGTATTTCTTTTGCGTATATATATTCCCCATATCCCCTCTGAAAGATGACATGGTCCCCATACTTCTTATTATTTTTCTTATTTTGTCATAAATCCAATTATATATATATATATATATATATATATATATATATATATATATATATATATATATACATATATATATATATATATATGTATATATATATGTATACATATATCTATATACATATATATATGTATACATATATATATATATATATATATATATATATATATATATATATATATATATATATATATATATATATCTATGTATACATATATATATGTATACATATATATGTATATATATATATGTATATATATATATATGTATACATATATATATATATATATATATATATATATATATATATATATATATATATATATATATATATATATATATATATATATATATATATATATATATATATATATATATATATATATATATATATATATATATAATTGGATTTATGACAAAATAAGAAAAATAATAAGAAGTATAGGGACCATGTCATCTTCAGAGGGGATATGGGGAATATATATACGCAAAAGAAATACAAACACTCTTTTCTGACATGCAACGAGTGATTTATCTAAGAAACTCATGCAATTCCCTTGAAGAGTGTCTGCAATGCAAAATTTCAAATACAAAAGTAAATATTAGATTTTACAATTATCCAAATTATAAAACTTAAAAATAAGCTAAAATTTAAGAATCAAAATGCAATATTAACTAAATCTATAATTCAAGAAGAGTGTCTACTATACGCAATTTCTAATACAATAGTAAATACTATATTATACAATTATCCAAATTATAAAACTGAAAAATTAGCAAAAATTTAAGAGGCAAGATGCAATATCAATTAAATCTCAACAATTCAAAACCTAAATATAAACTTTATTGAGATAGATTCATTGCCGAAAATTTAAAATACTTTTTACCTATTAATGTTTGTTTACTTTTTTTTATAAAATTTATATACATATATATTTACACCATATCCCCTGCCCCAGAGGAAGATATGGTCCCCTACGCTTCTTATTATTTTTTTAATATTTTTTCATAAATCCAATTTCTTTGCATTTCAATTTATATTTTTGTATTTCTAGTTATCTTATTTTAATGGTTTACCTTTCTTTGGCTGCTTTTGAGCTGGATAGGCGGTTAGGTATTTAGATATATTTCTGTATTTTTTATTTTTATATTCTTTATTGCTTTTAAATTGACATATATTTATAGTATTTTGTCTCTTGATTATATATATATATATATATATATATATATATATATATATATATATATATATATATATATATATATATATATATATATATATATATATTCAAGTATATTGTATATTGGAGATTTAAATTTATGTTTAAAATTTAATATTATTTTAAGATTATGTTTAAAATTTAGTTATTGTATATTGGAGAAAAAAACTACCTATTTTTAAAGGGTTTCTAATGAATTAAATGAAAACGATTACATAATTTAAATTGTATAAAGATGTACACACATATACTTCTTTATGCATATATATATATATATGCATAAAGAAGTATATGTGTGTTCATATTTATGCAATTTAAATTATGTAATTCGTATTTTAATAGTTTTTAATTAAAAAAACAGTTTAAAAATAAATGGTATTCTTGTCATTTAACGGATCAGACATAATGATTTTGTTGATGTACTAATAATGTTGATGATTTTTGTTGATTTGTTAAAATTTTAATAAATTACAAAAATATAAAAGTAACAAAAATAATTTTTATTCATTAATTTGATAAAGATATGAAGCATTATTATTTGTAATTTTGATAACTTTTTAATATAAGTTCATATGCACATTATTCTAGCCATTAAGTTGCAATATGAAGCAAAACTAAAAAAATTACCAAATGTTTTATATATATATATTTATACATATTAACAAATGTTTTACTAACATTTTTTACTAAATCGAATACATGATTATTTAACTATCTGAATATGTAAAACATCAATGCTTAATTTGTACTCGTGGTAAAATACATTATTCAGTTGCAAAGTGACTAGAGTGTTTTAGTTAAGATTGCATTGCAATTATTACCAATTGAAATTATTTAGAAATATATTACAACATAATAATAAAAATAAGGTATTATTTGTTATACTCTTAAATACATATTGCTTAATTTTTTTACAACTATAAACTTATTTTATTTTTTTGCACTCATTGTAAAATTAATATTCTTAATATTTACATTATAAAAGTACTCCAAATTTTCCTATTGAATAATGAAAATAATAAAAATTTAATCTGAAATTTATTCTCTATCAATGCGTTTTAGGTGGGTAAAAACAATTATTTTTAGATTAAGAAATATAAACACCAATGTAATTCTATAGAATTTAATTCAAGAAAAAAAAAACATATGCGAATTAATAAAAATTTAATGTTATATATGAAAAGATAAATACAACATTTAGAAACATTTATGTTAATAAATTGCCCAAAAAAAAAAAGAGATTTGTTGAATGGCAATTAAATGACACATACCTTTTCAACGAGCTGGAGGAATTTTACTACGTTTAAGCACTTGAGCTAAATTACCAATAAATCCACTTAACGAAGTTTATCTTACTTTTTCCTAGAAAAACGAAGCTTTAGGAATGGTTTCTTATCATAGAAAACCTTATCTGAATCTCTGGAAATAATTCTTGACGTATTCAGCAATCTTGCTATATATCACAAAATTTTTAAACTGATAAAATTAATTTTCAACGGCATTTAATATTTATTAGAACAGACCGTATAAATTCTTTTTGAAATAGAATTGATATTTAATAATCAAATAGGAAAATACAACGTAATATATATAAAATATTTTATTATAGTTGATTCGATTGATTGGATTTTTTCGAAAATATCCGTTTTAATTATTGCATGCTGAAAAATTGTATATTATTGCTATTGGAGAAATTTTGTATATTGTATATTGGTGATTTAATTTTATATTTAAAATTTAACATTATTTTAAGATTATATTTAAAATTTAATTATTGTATATTGGAGGAAAAACTACATATTTTTAAAGAGTTTCTAATGAATTAAATGGAAAGGCAACACTTTCATATATTAAGGTACTTACAACTGATATATACATTAATACATCATGAATGTGCAGTTACTGTGAAAAAGTCATTTTTTGCTGAACATATCAGCCATCTGTTTTATTGTCTGTTTTATTATTTCAATGAGAAAAGTCCTTATAAGATACATTTTTAAAAGTTTATTTTTCATTGTGCATAACTCCCAAATTTAATTGGAAAATTTTTTATAGTTTATGAGAATAATTAAGATAATTTTAGAACTTGTAGACAGTAAATATGCAAGATTTAGCTAAATATGTAGTTTGAAATTTACTTAAAGAAAGTTAAATACTTAGCGATTTTAGAAAACTAAGTTTTATTAAATGAATTAGCTTATTGCTTTTAGAAATATTTAAAATACCTCTGAAGAAAGTGGTTAAAGTTATTTCAAATGTATTAAAATTTAATCTCGATACACAGAAAGTCCAACTACAGTGGTAAAAAAAAATAAATTCAGTTCACATATCATAATCAAAAAGTTAATATCCAACACAGTTTATGAATGAATAAATAGAGATTTTTGCTTTGAAAATATGACATTCTTGAGTAAAATTTCAAAATTTTCCATAATATAAAAATAAATGATACGGTGATAAATTAAAATAAATAATATACAATTTTAATTATCTTTTGATTTTTGGAAGTTTTAAGGAAAATACTTACGTTAGGGAGTACAGACTTTTCCTTCAGATTAAGTGAGGATTAAGAAAGGCAGAATTTTACATCTTACGAAAGCACTCCAATTATTTTATATGTTTCAGCAAAATTTCAGAAGAAATTGCACCAGACACGGAATTGATATATTTAGAATATCAGATGAATTAAAAAAAAAAAAAAAACTGCAAGTGACTCAGTCATAAGTTTGATAATTAGAGACTCTTTCTAAGAAAGCATTTTTCTTTACTTCTCCTAATAATTTTACTTTATTATAACATCAAAAATCATAAAATCACTTAATTATATGAAACTTTTTTTATGATATTGAATGATTATATAATAATTATAAATAATATCCTTATAAATAGATATAAAGTTCATGTTAACTGAAATAGGTTGAAAGCGGTCAAGTATGTGTTAAATTATTTTCTAAAAAATGTTTATTGTAATAAAACTTCTTTGATTTAATTTTTCTTTTAGAAATTAATTAATTTCTACTTTAGTATTTCTTTAAGAAAAATATGCTTTATCTTCTGGTGCGTTTCCCCCCTTGTAATAGTAATATTCTTAAATCCACTGTCCAATCACTGGTAATAAAAATTCACTGGTAATAATTATTAGCAATATTTCATTCCAACTCTGAACTAGGTATAAGGAAAAATGCCGGGGCACATCCACAATCAAATTAATCCCACTCTTATTTTATTAAATTTTGTATTATTCTTTTACAAAATACACACTATATTAATAAAGTAAAAGAAGTTAATTTATGTTTTGTATACAACATAAGATTAATTTCTCATAATACATATTAAGTTAAGCCAAGGAATAATTTAATTAAATAAGTGAACTGTTCTTTTGATCGATTACACAAAAATTTCCAATGCCTAGAACTATGTATTTAACAGTTATTTTGAAATTATATTTCCCAACAAATTATCTTTCTTTTTATGTATGTTTAAGGGATATAATATAATAATGGTTGTAAAATATTCTTCCCTGTTATAAATATCTTTTATGTATATTTATAATAGAGGAAATCCCTGTTACAAATATTTTTCATATTAAAAATCAAGAAAGATCTTCAACAAATAAACTAATGTCAGATTGATATCGATAATATCAACCCGCACAAGATAAATATAATTGTACCTCACGTGTTTTTTAAATGAAACAATTTTCCATTTAGAGTTGTTAAAGAAGAAATTACATTTTTATATCAAAACTAATTTTGAAACATCATTTGATATTTTTATTTTAAATTACTTAAATTAAATATTAAATAATTAGTTATTTAATTTTTACGTTTAGAAGGTGTTTGTTATTGATGGTTTTGAAATAATTCGATGTTTATTTGAATTTCCAGCACTATATTTATCTCCATTTTAATGCATCTCAAAAAAAATTAAGTAATATTAAAATATATTTACAAATGTGTATTTTATTTTCTAAATACACCTGCAGATATATTAAAACTGTACAAAATCAAAGTAAACAAAATAATAACGGAAACAGCGAAAATTTTTAATGACGAAAATCAATGCTAAATAACAAATCAATTAAATATAATTATGGGAAAACACATCATCTCTCTTGTGTGTATAACAAATCTATAAAAAATACAAATTACACACTTTAATCTCATAGTATAATATGTAAGCAGAAATATTTCATTTTTCATACAGAGAAGTGCAAAATTGGACAATTAATTTTTGTAATATTTATACACTTTATGTATTTATAATTCCTTGAATTATTAAAATTATTAATTTTAAACAGTTTTGAGTATTTCTAAGAATATTTTAGAACTAAAGCCAGAACACGATCTTAAATATTGTTAAAGAAAGTTTTAGTAATATTTAAAATAATGCCATTTTGATATAGAGTAATCAGAGTACATCCCTATAAAATATTATAATATCTGAAAGGGAGTTATGTCAATTATTTAAAAATGAAGTCACATGAACTTACCTAAGCAACTTTGGTTGAAAAGATATGTTTGCGGAGATAGGTACGCTTATCTGCTTCTGTTAATAGGAAAATTATTCGTCTCGCAAATCTGAGGGAAACTTAACCATCATATGCGGAAGCTAAGTGAATTGTGTCAGCTGCGTCTTAGAGAAGTGCTCGATATTTCATTGACCAAATACCATGCTCATATCGGGTGTATGGTTTTGAGTTAATCCTCGAGGCGACAGCTTGGCTTTCCTAGATTAGATACGAATAAGTTTCTAAATAGGTCTTTGCGTTCGGTTGATTAATGGCACGACGCTAGAATGGACATGTCACAGACTATTATCTGCTCAGCCACAAGATATATGAAGCTGTCTTTAGCATAATGAGAATGGAACTGGAAAATGGTTTTATATAGGAATTAATGAATTGTGGAACTGAGAAGGGGATTTATCAGTATTAAATTATGTAGGGTTAAATAAAGAAAGAACATGTAAAATTTGAAATTGAAATGCATGTGGAAGCTCTTATTAAAATAAAAAAAAACTAAGCAAGTATTGCTTATACTTGGATTTTTTTGCATAAGGTTTAGAATTACCTTTAATAATTAAAAATGTGCAATATAAAGTTATCTAATTATGTTATATGTTAAAATTATTGCGTATCGTTCGATTGCTGAGTGATTAGCATTCCTGACTCCTGAGCTGTGGGTCACGGTTTTGAATCCCGGTCCGGGCATCGATGTTACTTTCTTTCCCTGTTATCCCTGTGATTCTCAGTCCTTCCTTCTGTGATGATGCATGAATGTGGCCCACCCTATAAACGGGTTTGAGTTGGTATGGCGCGGACAACGCTACTCGCCTTTGTGACTTGGTTCACAGGTGCCTGCTGGGTAACGACAAATGAGTAGCAGCTACTGGCCTCGTTGTGGCATAGGGTTCGTTACCCAAGTGCCCGCCGTTGGAAAAATAAATAATTATTATGTAGTTATTGTTTTTTTTTAAACTTCTTGAGTAAAATCAGACAGGTATTTTAAGATAAAGTATATTTTTTTTGATTACCTATTAAATACAAGAAATGGAACTTCAAACTTGATACATAGGTAACTTCAAAATTCAAAAAATGGATTTTAGGAAGCTTAGCTGAAATTATTACCTGAAAGAAAATTTATCTTATTAAACGATTCAGATATCTAACTATTTTATATTTGACTCACCTGTTTACCTTTGAAATTTGATATCTTTAGAAATTGAGAATGATTTGCAAGTATTTTGGCATGTTTAATCTATTTGGCACAAATATACACTTCTCTGATTCGCTTAAGTAAACATATTTGTATTCCTCAATATTTTCACAGCTATTTAATATAAATCTGCAACTACTATTAAATGAATTTATATATCATAAAATAAATATGATTTCAAAAATTTTATTTTTATAAATTGTTGATTTTTTTTACAGAATTTTTTTTTGCAGTTTGTTTTAAATTTGTTGTATTTTTCTTTAATATGTGCTCATTATTCGGTATAAGATGTTGATTTGTTGAATATTTATTCTTAATAAATACATGAATCTAAAAAATAAATGAGAAGTTTACATGTTAATAAAAATTAAAAATAGTCAGAAAAAGCCAAAACGAAAAATAATTCACATATGCTAACCAATTTTCCTTATAAACAACAAATTTATTTAAGTATTTATCTCAACAAAAGGTAAACTTGCTTATTCTGATTTTGAAGAAATTTTTCATCACTGCTTACTCTAAGCTAACTCTCACATAACTATACTTATCATTGAAGGAAATCTAACGATCGTTATATTTCGTTAAAATATAGGCATATTTTGCCAAATCTGAGCTATAAAAAGAATTAATTCCAGACTATCCACTTGAATTTTTGCTACAGTTCTTGAGTTTGGAACCTGACAATGCTATATAGATATAGACACAGTTAATAAACATGTTATTATCAATCAAAATGCATAATTTGAGAAATTTAATTCGAGATAAATTTTACTGATGAAAAACAGATAATAGTTTGGAACTTCTATTATGTCCTCCAAAGCAGAATTTTAAGGGGAAGTTACTCAAATACATAGTCTTTTAAAATAATTAATATATTTAAAATTGAATGCAAAGTAACAGTTATATGTCAGTTGAATCTAAAAATTACACACAGAAAAAAAACAATTGAAATGTTAATAAACGGTAAAAAAAATTAAGCAGATTGAATCATAAGCCATTAACGAAATTTAGTGCATTATATAACAGACAATATTTTTGAAACACTAGAAAATCGATTGTTCTTTTAGTTTTTATATTATGGCGAAAGAAACAAAGGTATAACCAATCTTGTTAATCTAAATTCTCATCTTTGTTATATATATTGATTAAAGATTTAAATTTTCTTTTCCCAGACAATTAAATATTTTACTTTACTACTCTATGATTACAAGCAATTTTTTAACATTTTTACATAATAAACTTTGAAATATTTACAAAACACTTTGCAATCAATAAAAATTCTGATAAATACGACCAAGCAATAAGGTTTTTTAAAATTGGGTGAGAAAAAACTTGAAAATACTTCCATAACACATGTGTTTAAGCAAGTTAGACTTTGTTAAATGCTAAACATTTTATAATGCTTTAAATTAATTTAATCTCATGATTCTAAGTTAAAAGTAATAAGTTAAAATTGTAGGCGACATATGTTAAAAAAACCAGGTGAGAAAAAGATTTTAGTTTAAATCTTCGAATCTTAAATTGTTTTAATAAATACTAAAGAATATTCAACAATTAAAAAATATCATGCACCATTAAAAGAATGTCTCAAATTCTTTAAGAACTAAGGAATGCAAAACGAGTTTCGATTCTGTTAGAAAAAAATACGAGTAATCTGAATACGTTACCTTTTAGCCAATACACTCAATCATTTAGAAAATGCAAAAAATTAAAATGTTTTGCCAATTTCGAATATGTTATTTTCTCTCAACTTTTAGTATCAAAAGCCTATGTCTCATAATAAATTCCTTTTCTAATAGATTTATTATATAAATAAAAATTCTTTATCTTATTGGAAAATATCTTATCATTTTTATAGTAAATATTTTTATCAACAAAAGATAAACATAAATAGAAGGTATTTTCACAAAGGATGGTCATTGAGGAACGAAGCATATTCTTGATAAGAAAAAAAATTTTGATTAGACATTTTTGATAAAAAAAAATAAGATCGTCTTGGTTAAGTGGTTCGTAATCAATCTAAACTGTATTTGTGATTTCATAATAAACAACATTTTTATTTAATTAACAGAAAGAGAAACAAAGGATTTAAATGATTTTTATTTTTAAATTTCTCTTAAAAATGTGCATTGCGTTAATCTTATAAATGATCTTTTATGTAATCCATAAATACACTCTGAGGAAAAATTTACATATATATATTTTGTTACACACACACACACACACACACACACACACACACACACACACACACACACACACACACACACACACACACACACACACACACACACACACACACACACACACACACACACACACACACACACACACACACACACACACACACACACACACACACACACACACACACACACACACACACACACACACACACACACACACACACACACACACACACACACACACACACACACACACACACACACACACACACACACACACACACACACACACACACACACACACACACACACACACACACACACACACACACACACACACACACACACACACACACACACACACACACACACACACACACACACACACACACACACACACACACACACACACACACACACACACACACACACACACACACACACACACACACACACACACACACACACACACACACACACACACACACACACACACACACACACACACACACACACACAGAGAGAGACACACACAAACACACACACACACACACACACACACACACACACACACACACACACACACACACACACACACACACACAAAATGACATTGAAAATGCGACATCAAGGAGTTGCAACAAAGTTAAAAAAACACTTGACAAACAAAGAGAGAGACAGAAACAAACAATAAGCGATTTGTATTTTGAATTGATATGCGTAATACAAAAAGAGAATGAGGTCTGGTCAGTAGGTTTTTGGACCACCATGGACGGCAATATACGAAACAACACGTCTAGGCACAGAGTTAATGCATCCTGAGGAATGGTTCACCATTATTTGTCAACCATTTGCCAAAGTGCGTCTTCTGGAAGAGGCAGTAGCAGGTTCTGTAAAAGGCGTCTAATCATATCCCAAACGTGCTGGATTGGCGAGAGATTTGGTGAGGGCAATTGCCAGGCAAGTAGCTGCGCATCTTACTGGGCCAACAATGTGCATTCGCACCTTATCTTGCTGGTAAAGGGCATTGGGCATATCCCGAAGGGAAGAGAGTGTCATCAACCACAGTACACCACCCATGTAACATTAGGCTGTCATAATGCCGGGAATATAAACTAGAGGTGACCTGGAATCGTACGCAATGGCGCCCCAAAGCGCTGTCGATTGGTGGGGTGTTCCACAATTGGGATAATTGGACCTGTTTTCGAGTCGACGCTATACTCATACCCGGAAACTATCACTGAAAAATCAGAAGCATGATTCACCTGAGAAGATGATCCGTCGTCAACATCGCTACAATTCGGCAACATTACAGACGTTGGCGCCTATGCTGTGGGGTCAATGGCAATCTTCTCCATGAGAGCAGGCCACTAGCAACCAATCGATGGCAAATGGTTAAGCTCGATATGGGAGCATCCAAGGCATCTTGTAAATGCTGCAGAATTTCTGTAGATTCGCTTTGTGGAGCGGCACCATATAATGTAAAACGCATTGATCCACTCTTGCTGATATCACTGTGGCTGCACCAGTACCCTGTAATAGTTCCTTGTTCTAACGATCTTCGCCGCAGTCGGTGCAATGTAACTGTCTGTCAGCTACGATTTGCCATAAGGATCAACCTGCCCTTCTCAGACCGATCAGCATGCCCCTCTGTAGTAACTCGTCTGTCTGTTGGAATTGACTCCATCGACGATGACCTGGAATTATTTGCAGTTACAGGCATCATGTGCGACAAGAACAAACTTTCAACGATTAATTTCCAAGCAGCAAAACTGAGAATATTCTCTACTTTTCCACTTCCTCGCCTTGAATCTGATCCTACGTGCTCTGAAGAGCTGCGCATTTCGTATAATTTGCATAACTCGATATGGGGTGCATCTACTCTTAAATTTGTATAGTCTTCCTGGCACTCCTTCTTGTTATTGCATTTTCAATGTCTGACCGTGTACACACACACATGCACACACAAATGATTGGAAAAGATACATATTTTTCATGGAATTAATATTACAATATTATGTGATAGCATTTAAATATATTTTAGTGTAATTAATTTTTTTTAAAAAAATATAATTTTTAAAATTAATAAATTATTTGCACAGCTTAAAATTCTTATTTACTGACATATTTAATGCTCAATAAATATTTATTATTTTTTGTTTATTTCAATATTCTGTACTCCATTCCCATTAGAAACGTAAGAAGCAAAAAAATATTTATGCATACTTCACGTATAACAGATTTAAGTTCTTGAGTGATTTCAAATACTCGATTTTCTTCATAGACTAGAAGAACAAGTTATGCAAAAGTACATGCGTAAGGTGTTTGAAATTTGTAGGTTATTCAAATATATGTCTTTTTCATTTCAACATTGAAACATTAAAAATTTCATTTTAAGTAATTATTATCTGTTTGCAAATCGAAGAGCTTCAACCAATTTTGCCTGTGTGTTGCTATAAAAACAAGACCTATTCCATTTTAGGCAAGGGTAGATAGAAAAAAAAAGGCAACAACTTAGGTTTACTGAATGATTTAAGAATAACATATAAACATGAAAATTTTTGTTTTAAGGCAATTATCTATTTCCTAAGTGAATAGCTTCAGCCAATTTTGCCAGTGTGTTGCTATGGAAACAAGACATATTCCATTTTAGGCAAGAGTAAATATAGAAAAAAGGCAACAACTTAAGTTTGCTGAATGCCTTAAAACATAAGCAGTTCATGTATTAATCAGTTAACAGTTCATGTATAAGATAACTGTATTAACAGTTCATGTCTAACATAAACAATTCAAATATTAATCATCATTTGATATGTAGAGCTTTTGTTACTATAGCAACTGCTAGTGTGCAGACTACATGGCAAGAGCTATTTTTGTGGTAGACAGAGAATTGAAAGTTTCCTCGATATTCAGAGGACTTTTAACGTCTCTATAATTTCGGATTTTGCAGAAATTTTCATATAACACTGTTTTTTCACTATTTTAAAATAAATATTGATTTGTCGTTGGCAGGAAATGCTTGCATCATAATTTTTTATAACTACTTATTGCTTTAATACAAAATATGATATATAAATTGATACACAAATATTTCATAAAAACCTTTATTCAAATTTTTCTTCAATTAAATTTTAATTTTGAAATTTTATTAAAATTTAATTTGAATAAAGGAAAGCTTGTAACTTTTTTACTCATAAAAGTCATTAAAATACTTCTAAGTATTTGATTTATAAAGCCATAAAAAATTAATTATTTTATTTTATAAAAATTTTTGTTAAATAAATCTCTGTCTTGATAAAAAATAGTTTGAACGAAAATGAAAGCAAGTGGAAATTTAAAATAGTTTTTTTTTAAACTTTTACAAATGCTAAAGATTGCTTTTCTATTGTTCGAAAATCCGCTATCAATGCATATTTAAGTGAAAAATTTTTTTTTTAAATTCCAAAGCATAAGTTGCATAATTTAAATAAGCCAATGAGGCATTTCAAAACACAGAATTCCTTTCTGTTTTATTGTTTTTTTTCCTTTTCATGCATCATCAGCTTTAAATTTTCCATTGATGTGAGAAAAACTTTGTTTCTTTTGAATCATAGAAATATTTAGGGATGAATGACAAATTGAATTTTATTATGTCAGCGATTTTAGTCGTACTCTAACGGTAGCAATCTTTACGATACACGCACTCACGCTTTTACAACACTTTCTGCTTTTATAAATAATATATATTTATTTGTGTGAAACATTTATTCAACTTAATGTATAGAATAATTTGCTTCAATTAGTACATTTTTTATAATTATATATTTTCCGATAGTCTAATGTAAATTATATGACTAAAAGTAGCTACAATATCTATGCATTGTGCCAAATTTTTATTACAAACATTGATATTTATAAAATGAAAATATCTCATTAAAATTATTGTGAAAATAATTGAAATCAAATTATGGAAATTTTGAGTGCTTGGATTATTGAACAGATTTATCATGATATTTATTCAACTCCAAAATATGGATAATAATTTACACTTTAACAGAAAACTCATCACTTTTATATATTCGAAAATATAGTACGCAGATATGGTTATGAAATTATTACAAAGATTACCTTTTCGTGTAACATTTTAAAAAAATATATTAAACAATAATTTAATAAAAATGCACAATTATCACTGTATACTTGAATGAATATCTGAAGATTCGAAATTTTATTTGAGATAAAAATTGATGCATCCTGAATTTTGATATCTCATTTTACTATTTATTATTAAAATTTCCTCATACTAATGTATTAAAGAAAGAAAGATGGGAATTTCTCTCATAAATACAAATTAAAATATTTTAAAAATAAACAATTAAAAAGTTATCTGAATTACAATTTATTTAATGAATATAAATACAAAAGATATAAGAATGTAGAATTTTATTATTAACATACTACATGCATGATTTTTCAATATTTAAATTTGAGGAATATAAATTTTTATTGAAATAGAACACTAAAATAACTATCTATATCAACATAGTCACATAATTTTATTTGTTTTAAAATTTAATAAACTCTTGATGCACCAAAATTATACCTTTAAAAATAAGTAAGTACTTTATAAAATACTTTTTTGTAAGAAATGAAGAAAAAAATCGTTGTAATGGTTGTGTGTATATGTTATTAATTCCGGTAAAGCAGAAAGTTTTGAATTTAATTAAGGAAAAGACACATCCCATGAAATGACGTTTAACTCCATTGTTTCCTGTCATTAATTGTCACGCTATGCAATTTGAGTGACATTATTATCGGTATCAGCAACTGATAATTTTACCGAATATTGGAAGTGGTTTTAGGAAATTAAATGATTCATTAGAGAAACCCAAATATTAAAACTAGAGTGAGAAATTTTAACCATTTATAACTATGATTATTAGATGAAGAAAGTTTTATATAACTCTTAAAACTTATTGTATCAAAATTATTTTAGTTCTTGTCATAAATTTAAGAATTTTAAAACTTGACGTGGGCTTTAATGTCACCCTGAAATTGCTTTTAACTATATTTTTTTATGCAATATAGAAAAAAATTATTAATTTTTTTAGACTTTCTGTTTACCGTTACTTAGATTGCAAACGTATAATTACCATTAAAGGATGGGGAAACTATTAATATATATACATACAGACTTTCATTTTGTTGTAAATTTAGAATTGTTACTAAAATATATAGATTATAAAATATGGAGAAAATGTATACATGAAATATATAATAAAAATATTTTAAAGCCTATTTTCCAAAAAATTTTATCAATATATAATCATTTCATCAAAATTTGCAGCAGAAAAATTTCATAAGCTATTTCTAAACATATATAAATGACTACTGAAGATTTTGAAATAAACTATTTATGGAATTGAAATAATGAATTATTCTATTTATCGTTAATTTATATATTGTCTTCTTCAGAGAATTTTATAAGTTGGGAAAAATTTGAGGGCTTCAGCTTAGACTAATGTAAAAAACTAATTTTGAAAAAATATTAATTTTTTTTAATAATTAAAGACAATAAAAAATATTGTCTGTGGACTAAAAGGATGATATAAATGATTTTTCAAATGGGAAATTGAATAAATATACTTTTATGTAAGCATTTTTTAGCGCTTAAATTTTAAAGCTAAAAATTCTTAACTGGAATTTTTACGTTATGACGGTTTTTAATTCTCGTCTACCTCTTTTTAAAGGCACTTATCTGGCTGAAAATCATTATCAAGAATTACTAAAGTTTAATGACATTTATACGATGTGCTTCTACTGCTTGAGGCATTCATCTATCTTTTCCTTGATTGGATAAAAGAAACTAAAAAAGATAATTTCTTGATCGATAGGTTCAAGGAATCTTTTTATTTCTAATGTTGACGGAACATCTTTATGTTTATAAATAAGACGTTATTTTTAAAGGAAATGGAAAAATGCTTGATTTTAAATGCATTCTATTTCATGCTATCTATTTCATATACATCAACATATTACCAAGGAAAAAAAATTCAGAATTCAGGAACTTGTTTTATCAATAAATGTTTAATAAATCATTAAATTGAGAGATTTTTTTTTTGGAATTTAATCAAAACTAATTTATGTAATTTCGTTTAATAATTTTACTAATATTGGCACAAAACCTCAGTGAATCCTCAATTAATACTTAAACTAATGAGGAATTTGTTGTATTTTGATGCTTAGTCTTCATTGTTTTGATTATTGAGAAATGTGATCGTTATTTTGGTATCATAAATGAAGTTTAAATTATCTTAATGTAATTAAATAACATTTTCTCATTTATTTAAGTTTAATCAATATCACAAGTTTATATTTTAACAACCATTAAGAAGCTATAAAATATTTATTAATTCAAGGAAAGTACTTAAAATAAAATAGAAAAAGTCCTTATTCCCTTTTTATAAAGTTTTTACTGATTAAAAATTACTTAATTTATTGCTGTGCTATATATGAATTTTTGATTGCAAAGTGGTCATATTGTATGTTACAAAGAAAAAGTTGGGGTCGTGGTAGCCTAGTGGTTAGGGTATCGGCCTTCCGTCCAGAGGAGTGGGTTTCAATTCTGAAAGCTGCCTAAGACCTACCGAGTATATGCGACATACGCGTTCGTTAAATCTGTGGAAGAAAATTTCCCTTCAGATCAATATCAAAATTGTGGGTGTGGATTCTCTGGTGGTGCCATCTATCTAAGGATTTGAGAGCAAAGTCGTATTTTCACCATCGTTGTGTTCTGATTAAACGTAAGACGCACCCAGTTGACTTAATTCGCATAGTCAACGGCATAGCAAGCTTGGCTTTTCCAAAGGTCATATATAACAACAACACAAAAAAGGTTGGTGAATAATACTATTTCTTATACTAATAATTTAACTAACCAATTTTTTTGATTATAAAGTAATCATGAGGATTTAAAAAACTAATTAGATTTATTTATGCTATTAACTAATTAGATCTATTGGATGTTTTTTTTAGCAGTGATTGCATGGTGAAAATTTTTGGTGAAAGGTTTTTATTCATTAAAGTTTTCTTTCTACATAATGCATTTGATTTATTTTAAATTTATTCTTTTAAACTATGTTTATATAAATTTTTTTATGCTGAATGTACTATAAGCAACTGAATATAAATTTATATAGTAAAATAAATTTGTCATTAAAAATAATAAAATAAGTTTCCCTACACTGAATTCTGTAATTAACATTGCTATATTATTAAGAATATATATTATATTCTTAATAATATAGCAAATATAATCTCCAATTAAATAATCTCCAATCCTCCTAAATCAATAATATAATCTCCAATTAAAGAATATATAAATAAAATGAAAATAAAAATTAGTAATTTAGTGAATAGAAAGATATATGTTTCTTTATTCATTATTAATTATATTCATTCATAAAATTTTACAAAAAATTAGAAATAAAAATGTTGATTACAGATAAACACTCAAGACAGTGAATACAAATATAAATTTTTCTTTATTCATTATAAATTATATTCATTCATATCAGTTTACAAAAATCATAAGTAGAGAAATGAAGATTATAAATGAGCACGCATACTGGTTCTACAAATAAAATCTAAGAAAAACTAGCTCGTAATTTATAAAAACGGAATATGTAGAAAAAAAAGCATATGTAAAAATCTTCAACTCTTATTATTTTTTTTTAACCAATTACAGTTAAAACTTTAAAATTAAGAAAAAATGTTTTCCAATTAAAGCATAATAAAAGTTACCTGTATCACATGGATTTTTTTTATATGACAAGTGTTGCAGAGGGGGGACTTCGAAATAATTGTTCTATGGCGAGTGCTTATAGACATTTATAATTTTAAGGAAAAACCAAATCATTATCATTTAAATATCAAACTGCAATAAAGAAAAAAAAAAGATGTGAAAAGTTTCTAAAACTATTTTCATGTGTAATTTGCTCATAAACTATCCGTTAATGTTATGTTATTTTATGATGCACTCAAAAATATGTGAAATAATACGCTATAAGCAATATTTTCTAATTAATCTCGTATTAAAAGAACCACGAAACTATGCAGTTAGTTTTATAAAAAAATAACATCAAAATATTTTAAGAAAAAAATACTATTTATATTATTAAATATTTAACTACATAAAAGAGAAGCAGTATATAATTTTTCATACAAATATAAATGCGATATTTTTTTTATCAAAATAATATACGTTTGATATTGATACAAGTTTGTATTATTCATTAAATAATTATTTTTAATCTTTTTTTGGTTAAAGTTATTTTAAATGAGGAAAGTTTCATATTTTGATGTAAAAAATATTTCTCATATATGTATTTTTTTATCGAGAGATGACATAAAGTAATTTTTTAAATAGTACATGGCGTACGTAAAAATATTTTATTAATATTTGTAATGACAGAAAATATTGTGGAGGAAAGTATTAAATGTCAGAAGTTTGGTTACTTGTTGCGATGGCAACAGCGATGATAAATTATTTTAAAATCGATAAAAACTCTGCCTTCGAGAAATACTTTAAGTCCTTAAAGCTGTACACAGCAAAAAGGATTTTTATTAAGTTTGACCATAAGGCTTATGTCACTATTCAAGATTTTAGAAATAAATGAAATCAGTTTTTGTATTTTTTATTTATTTCCAAGATCTTAGTACTATATTTTTATATAAACCAAAATGTTTATAATTTTCTTTATGTTTTATCTCAATACTGGGGTAGAGGGAGAAAGTATAAAAATAGCAACAAATATATTTATTTTTCACTCAATATATTATTTAACAAGGGTGCCTTTGTTAATATTCCGCTTGATTTTTATAAAAAAGTAGGAATCTTAAATGTTTACATTAATTATCATATTTATTAATTACAAGGAATTTTTTATTCAATTAAAGCAATGCTGAAGCCATTTTACATGATTGTAAGTTACTTTAATAAATATAAATTATCAAGAAATTATTTTCATTGAATTTCTTCAAACAAACTCTGCAACTAAAATGCTTTAAATTAACGATATCATTATAATTCTTCATAAGGTTATTATTAATTTCAAGCATGTTCTCCCTGGATTTTATTTGAAGTAAAGTTCCGCATATTATATTATTGAAAGGTTTTTATAGGCAGTGAGTGAATTTTTTTCAGCGTTTTGTAATAATCGGACTAACATTATCTTTCAATCAATACCATTTTGTATAAAATATTTAAACAAACTCTAATGAATCAGGACACAAAACAGAACTGAATAATCTTTCCTAGATTGGGTATAGTTAAAAAACCTGCTTAGTTACTCCTTACTATTCTTAAAATGTAAATCATATTTTGGCTCATATTTTGATATCACCCATTAACCTATTTACTGGCTTTCAAAGGAACAATTTGCTGGTTTGGTATTGTTGTAATTCAAAATCTACTTTAAACTGTAGTTTAACACTTTAAACCGAATCCACTTTAAATTGTTCTAATCTTTTTATCCTCCATTTGCAAAAGATGACTGTAGAGTGACAAAGAAATTAAATATTTAATAAAATTAAAACTTTAATTAAGTAAGAATATAAATTTAATTAATTTTTATACTTAACAAACAAGCATAATATTAAAAATATTACGTTTTTTGTTTATTATTAAAATAAATGTGTATAAGTTATTTTATTAGTTTACAATCCAGGTTTCTGATACATAATATCATAGTTAGAAAAAGTGCCATCTACTTAATTATTTTTTAAAAAAAATTCTGAGACTTTTGTTCTTATTATTTAAGCAAATATGGTTTTTCAACATTCTTTGCAAATAAATAAGATCTGTTTTATTTTGTTTAGCAAAAATATAGCAAAAAGTTTTTTTGTACTAAGTTTCTTCAAGCTTTATCAATAAACTTTATTCTATAACTTTATCATCACATTACTTTAATTTTTAAAATTAAATATTTTACTTCTCATTATTATATCTTTTAAAAACATTTTTTTTGAATTATTAAATTGAATTTTATGATTGAAGCTTGAATTGAAAAATTCTATTCTAAAGATAAATGCGAAATGGACACAATTAAATGTACAACGTTTCAATTACAATGTTAAACAGCAGAATAAATATACAATTACATAAATAGACAAGTACAAAATCATTGAATAAAGAGTTAAAAAGGGAAATTTCCCTTATTGATTCATTTTTATTTGATGACAATTTCTCCAGTTATTATGTTGACTTCAGTATGAAACTTAATCTTTTTCTTCTATTTACTTTAGCCATAGTGGAAGTCCTACAGAGTAAACATTAGTATAAAAACACATTTTCGCTAACGATATAAGTTTAAAAGTATTTTATTCTAATGGTATTTTATGTATCATTACTTCCGATCGCATAATGTACTTTTTTCAGTTCTTCTTCATTAGCTCTGAATTTTATTTCAAGTGGAGGAGAAAATACATGAATATTGCATTTTAGTGGGATAAAAATATATTTCTTTTATTTAGTTTTATTATATATTATTCTTCAATTTTCATTTATATAATTCTGATTTATTATATTAGTGAAAGGAAAAGAAAATACTTCTTTCTTAAAAATTCCTACTTTAAAAAATTTTAAATTCTTCATTCGAGCTTCCAACTTTTTTCCAAATTCAAAATATTCACAAAATTTAAGTGCTGCCATCTATCTTAAAGGAAAGAAGTTATCAATTATGAAGTACAAACAATTGTTTACAATGCTCGCAAACAATTGTTTGAAATAAATATTCTTCTTCAGCACATTTATAGAGCAACGCACTGTCTCTTAAGAAATTTTTTGCTAAATATTTCATTTTTTACAACCCCAACCGGTGTAAAGTATTTCCATAAATAAAAAAATAACTTTTTTTAAAAAAAATAAATATTGATTTCTTTTTAAAATGTTCTAATTAATCATTCTAATCATTTGTTTGAGGAAAACATTCATCATAAAAAATGCTTATTTAATTCATAATTTTATGCTAATTGAAAATTGCATTTAAAGCAACAAATAAACGCTTATAGTTATTTTTTGATTTATGTCGCAGAAAGAAATCACAGAGACTTTGCACATGAGTTGTTTACTTGTATTTATAGCATTGTATGTGAATGGTCATTGCTTTTTTTGAACTAAGTAGTAACACTAGACTTATGGAACGTAATTTTCCAATTTTGATTTCATTCATTATTAAAAAACGAAAAATTAGTACTGTAATTTTTGTCACATGGTTACATGGAATGAGATTGGAAGTGACATAGACCACTATCCCACGAAACTTCCTTTCAAAAAATATTCGGAGGAAGATTTTTAAATGTTTTGCCTTATAATATTTTTCAAATATTAGATTATTCGCTATTCAGTAGTGAGTTGAAAAATTGTTTCAGTTTCATTTTATGATTTACCTTAATGTATCTAAAATGTGATGTATATATATATATATATATATATATATATATATATATATATATATATATATATATATATTCATACTTATATAATTGAGTACGAAATTGTAAATTGTTTCGAATTTCTGCGATGATATGAATTGTTATTCACATATTAAATTAAATGTTACGCATTTGAATATGGGAATAACAATTATTATTACAAAAATTCTCAACTAAACAACTCATATAACAGAAAAAAATTGTTTTTGATTAGAAAGAATATTTTATTTTTAGTAAAACCATCTTTTTCATTTCTAACAATCTATTCATGATGAATGATTTGTAAATATAGTAAGGAAAATAAATTTATAAAGAGAAAATCAGGTTTAAAATACGTAAAAATTGTCTGCTTAAATGTTGATAGTTTTATACTCTCTCAAGTTTAGTTTATACAAAATTTGTCTAACTATATAAAGCTAAACTCTGAACAATACATAATTGACAAATAAAATAAATTTAATTCGTACAAAAATGTAGAAATACAAGAAACAGTCTTTTGTCATTTTTACATATCCGGACTGCAGTAAAAAGATTACCTTTTAAAGCTTTATTTCCTTTATAATTCCTTTATAACTTATCCAATTTAATACACATATCTAAATGCTATTTTTTTATTTATTGGAATTGTTATTTTAAGTTGTTCAACTTCCCGTATTTCTTCTAAATCTAATAGTCTGTTGCACACGAGGATTTCAAACGCTTTATTTTCTATTCTCCATTTTAAATAAATAACCGTTGAAAATCAAATATTTATATAGAATTAGAGAGAGAATTATATTGCATTCGAGTACAGAATTTAACGTAATTTATATGCGAACATTTTGTATGTCTCTATGTTATAAATATATGAGAAAGGAAGAACGAAAAATTTTTTATAAAATTTTTATTTAAAATTTATTTATATTAAGAAATGAAAATTGTATTATTTCCTATTTTTAATTAACTAATATATTTTAATTATAAAGGATATGTTTAATTATATGTAAATTATATATATAATTATATATAAATATATTTAATTATAAAGGAATGCCGAAGTTACTTTTGAGAAATAAAGCTTGCTTTTGGTAAAAAATTAAAGAGAAAATAATGCAATTTGATCATGAAAAATGCAAAAAATGCTAGGAGTATCATGGTCTCTTTTTCTCTCTGTTACATGTACAAATTAGATGGCTTTCAACCCAATAATTCATGAGTTAGATTCTTACCTTACGCTTCACAGAACGAAACAGTTTAAAATCATCTTTTAAGTCTATATAAGGGTATCGATTGAAATAACTTTTCGAGACAAAAAGTAAATGTAAAGCTACAAACATATTAAGGTAAGCTACACACCCTATTCTGTTGAAAAATAGAGTATTTTACATTATAAAATATATTAAAAAGTAATTTTTTTATTTAAAAATGTTGTGTTGTTACTTGTGACACTTAGACTAACCAAGTTCGCTATGCCATGGCTATGCGAATTTAAGTCAGTAGGGTGCGTTTAATCAGAGCACCACAAAGGTGAAAGTACGTCTTTACCCTTTAAATCCTCCGATAGATGGTAACACCAGATAATCCACTTCCTGAATTTTGACATTGATCTGAAGGGGTTGAAAATTTTCCCCAGACCATTTTACATATGGTAAACTGCTCAATTATTAACTAGATTTTCGATTCTTCATATTTAACGAGCGCGTATATCCCATGTACTCGGTGGGTCTTTGGTGATATTTGAGGTTGAACCCCGCCCTTCCTGACAGGAGGCCGATGCCCTAACCACTAGGCTACTACGGCCCCATTTTAAAAAAGTGAATGATATGTACAGTGAAAACGATTAGGATAAATAAAACCAATAACTCTTAATAATAACCTTAACCAATACTTAATTTAAAACCTAAACATTTTATCCTTAAAATTTTAAGCCAAAAATTTTCTAATACTTAATTTTGATTATAATGGAGAACAATTTCCCAAAATAATTTGCTGAATACAAATTTTATGTGATCTTTTAATATGTATTTGTGAATTATTTTGATTTAATTTTCATTTAAATAGCTTAGATTTATTTTATATTAATATAGATTACCAATAACATATAATTTTAATCCAAGCAACTCTACTCAATAAATTCAAGGTATACAGAAACTAAATTGAAAACCGTTAATACACGTTTTTTTTTATAAAATTACCAAAAATAATTGCAGTAATAATTTAAAAAAATTATAAATATTGATCTACAATACTTTGATTAACACACATGTACGTTTGAAATTGATTTTGTTTTTTTTAAATGCACTAATTAGCATATAATTTAGAGTTTTAATGTACTTTATATAAATAAAAAAACATTTTAAAAATGTAATTATTAATCAAGTTGAAGTTTTTTTTATTCTTGTGAGAAAAAGTTTAGATTCGTGATAATATAGTCAAGGTAGTTTATAGAAGATTAATCTCTTAACTTACATCAATCCCCATTTAATCTATATATCTTTACTTTTAACTAAATACAATAAGTTATATCATTTATGTACTAAAAAAACTCATTCATTAAATGATGGTATCAAGGCCCAGGAGTAACGCATGAGCAAATGATTGCTATATTTGCGCTTCTCTTAAGAAGTTATGAGAAAAGAGATTCATCTGACAACGTCTGTTCGCAATACAAGTGGAGTAAAGGTCTTTCTATTTTTATTTGAGAAACCAACGGCGTTCACAGGGAACTATTATTGTGAACTAATGGCAGTCATCAAATTTTATGGTCGTAATGCTTCTCATAGTAACACACAAATATATCTTCTTATATCTAGGGAAACTTCACTTAATTCTTATTTGAAAACCCACGCAAATATTTAAAAAAATGGTGGGAGATAATTGAATATCGTATGAAAAATTTAAATTATTAAAAAATTATTCTGATTAATTTAATCAATTTTTATGCTCTGAAGAAGCAATTAAGATTGTTTTAATTGTTACTCTATCCACAATAAATGCTCAGTTATAACTATCATAAAAGAAAAAATATCTTCTTTTTCTAATAAAACATTATTTAAATACTTATTCTATTTAAAGAGTATATATATATATATATATATATATATATATATATATATATATATATATATATATATATATATATATATATATATATATACACTACTGGCCATTAAAATTGCTACACCAGGAAGAAATGCAGATAACAAAATGATATTTATTGGACAAATATATTATACTAGAAATAACAAGTGATTAAATTTTCAAAAAATTTGGCTGGATAGATCCTGAGAAATCAGTACCCAGAACAACCACCTGTGGTAGTAATAACAGCAGTTATACGCCGGGGCATTGAGTCAAACAGAGATTGGATTGCATGTACAGATACAGATGCCCATTCAGCTTCAACACGATGCCACAGTTCATCAACTGTAGTGACTGGCGTTTGGTGACGAGCCAGTCGCACGGTAACCATTGACCTGACGTTTTCTATTGGTGAAATATCTTAAAAACGTTCTGGCCAGGGCAAAAAGCAAACATCTTAAGTATCAAGGAAAGTCCGTACAATACCGGCAACATGCGGTTGGGCATTATCCTGCTGAAACGTAAGGTTTCGCAGGGCTCGAATAAAGGGTAGAGCCACGGGTCGTAACACACCAGAAATGCAACGTGCACTGTTCAAAGCACCGTCAATGCGAACAAGAGGTGACCGAGATGTGTATCCAATGGCACCCCATACCATCACGACAGGTGATGGGCCAGTATGACGATGGCGAATGAACGCTGCCAGTGTGCGTTCACCACGATGCCGCCAAACACGGATGCGACCATCATGATGCTAAATACAGAACCGGGATTCATCTGAAAGCATGACGTCTTGACATTCGTGCGCCCAGGTTCGTCGTTGATCACACCATAGAAGGCGCTCTTGTCTATGACGCAGAGTCAAGGGAAGCCGAAGCCATGGTCTTCAAGCTGAAAGTCCATGCTACTGCAAACAGCGTCGAACTGTTCGTGCAGACACTTGTTGCCTTCCAAATGACTCCGTTTCTTGACTCACGGCTCGTGACGTGGTTGCACGATCCATTACGGCTATGCGGATAATATGCCTGTCTTCTCGGCTGCTAGTGATAGGTGGCCGTTGAGATCCCGCATATCGTTCCGTATTACCGTCCTAAACCCATCGATTCCATATTCTGCGAACAGTCATTGGATCTCGATCGACGCGAACAGCAATACTGTGATAAGATAAACCGCAATCCCGGTACGCTACCATTCGACCTTTATCAAAGTCAGAAACATGCTGGTACGCATTTCTCCTTCTTACACGAGGCATCACAACAACTTTTCACCAGGCAACAACGTTCAAATGCAATTTATGTATGAGCAACCGGCTGAACAATTTCCTCATTTAAACACATGTAGGTGCCGCTGCTGGCGCCTGCTTTGTCTGAATGCGCTGAAAAGCTAATCATTTGCATCTTCTTCCTTTCATATAAATTTCACGTCTGTAGCATGTCGCCTTCTTGGTGTAGCAATTTTAATGGCCAGTAGATATATATATATATATACATACATATATATATATATATATATATATATATATATATATATATATATATATATATATATATATATATATATATATATATATATATATAATTATTACAGAAAACCCTAGAAAACTTTTGAAATGAATGAAGGTATGGAGCCTGTACAGGAACAGGGCGAGCCAGATATAATTTTGAATTGTATAGACTGTATTAGCAGCCCCAGGTTATCAAAAGCAACAGGCTAAGATGGCTTGGCCATATCTGGAGAATTCGAGAAAGCAACCCCACTAGAATATCAACTTTTTAGAACCCCGAAGGATCCCGTGTCCTAGGAGGACCACCAACAGCATGCTCGTTGTTGACACTGAAAATGATCTCATGATACTGAAAGTTGGGAACTGGTAAAGTGTTGTTCTAGAGAAAGTCGGCTAGAAAAGGCTTGGTGTAGAGGCTGCTAAGACCTGTAATAGGTTCTTACGCTATTAAAAAATAATATATATATATATATATATATATATATATATATATATATGTATGTATATAAATATATGTATGCATATATAATACTCACACACACACGCTGATTTTTTTTAAGTTACTTATGACCGTGTAAGGATTTAAATAAAATTACGAAGGGAAGAATAGTGGCTTTTAATTGTGTGATATATTTATTTAAATATATATACAAAAGGATAATTATTAACAAAAATATGAAAGTTCCAGATTTTGTGGTTTTTAAAAGATGTTCCGCTTTGTCTGTTTGTAACAATAGAAATTATTTGTAACTAGGAAAAATTTTATTGCCTTTAATTATGTTTTTTTTTTATGAAAAATAAGTTTATTAGGTTAAGAAAAAACAAAACTAATAAACCGATAAAAAGGGTAAACAGTAAAACATAACTGAGCTTGAATCCATTGCAGAATGTTATCGATATAGATTTTTTTTAAAATACAGTTTGCAATATTCATAGCGAAGCATCGATTACTTAGCGATTTTACGGTTATTGTAAACAAATACAGTGAATTGTTTTAAATCTGATGTACAAGATTTTATATTTTGCTTCTAGAAAACTTGATGTACCACTAGAATTTAGGGAATTGCAATAGACAAATGTCCTTTAGAAAAAATCTAACCTTCAAATAATGCTGAGAAAACCCCAAAAGTCCAGTTTCATAACAGCTGCAAATTTCTTATTATGCCTGTAATTTACCATTCGTTTTCTGAAAGAAGCTATATCGTCTTCATAAAGAATTTCTTTTGCAATATACAATTAATGTGTGCTAATCAGTTTACATCTGTATCTGAGGTAATTGGTTTTATCTATTGCAAGTTTTAAGATATTTTTTCCGGTACTTTATTGCATACTTATTTTACGATAAGAGCAGAGAAATTTAAGAACTTTTGATATTTTTCAGAGAATAAGCATAATCTATCAAAAAAAACTTGAAACGCTTCTTAAGTAGTCTGATAAATAATTTTAGATAACAGAATAAATTCTTTTAGACTTCAAATTCTTAAAAGCAGAATAGCAGAGTAAGTAGTGCAATTATTATTCATGAAATACAGATGCATATGCATGAGAGAGAAACCTATATATATATATATATACATATATATATGTATATATATATATATATATATATATATATATATATATATATATATATATATATATATATATATATACATATATATATATATATATATATATATATATATATATATATATATATATATATATATATATATATATATATATATATATATATATATATAAATATATATATATATATATATATATACATATATATATATATATATATATATATATATATGTATATATATATATACATATATATATATATATATATATATATATACATATACATATATATATATATATATATATATATATATATATATATATATATATATATATATATATATATATATATATATATATATATATATATATATATATATATGTATATATATATATATATATATACATATATATATATATATATATATATATATATATATATATATATATATATATATATATATATATATATATATATATATATATATATATATATATATACATATATATATATATATATATACATATATATATATATATATATATATATATATATATATATATATATATATATATATATATATATATATATATATATATATATATATATATATATATATATATATATATATATATATATATATACAAAATAAAGTTTTGCTATATATTGGATTCTTCTTTATTTTGTGTGTGTAAATTCTTTTAAGAATTCTACCATTGTATAATTATGTCCTTTTAGATAAGTTGTTTGTTCATATATTCTATTAAAATTGTGTTATGGATATCGATGAATTCTTAAGACGTGTTTTTAAAGGTTATGCATTATTCCACAAATGTGAGCACAAATAATATTTTTGTAAATTTTGCAAATTTAGTTTATTTTTCATTAAGTTAAAAGTAAATACAAGCAAGAACTACTTATAAAGATCTTTTTTTCTTATATTTATCTAATTTCTCATTTGAAAAATTACAGGCAAAGCAAAATTGTACAATGATTTTTTTTTTAATTGAAAATGTGTTTTTCGAGGGAAATATGAAACAAACAAGATTTCTTTTCAAAAATAGTGAAAAACAAATTAATTTTTATATAACAGTTTAAATGAAATGGTGTCAATAACAAATATAATGATTTTTGGATAATTTTGGGGTATTGCGTTGACACGAGTTAAATTCGCAGTAATTAAACATTTAAATGCTTCTTAATTAACGGTATGTCGTTAATTTAAAGATAGTTTTCAAATATCCGAATATTAGTATAAGTAATAATTAAGATAGTACCAATAGATAATATTTTAGAAATGTTTGATGCAATTTAAGAAAATTATAGAGAGGCATTTGATTTGAGATTAAAACTCAGATATAATGAAAAATTCACCACGGCTTTAAATTTATTGCTTTTAAAAGTAGTTTTTAAAATGTTATCTTTTTTTTGTATTCAAGTCAATGATTAAATTGGCATAAAGGGTATACAAAAATTTTAGCTGATTAAAAAGGATATATTGATAAATAATGTTTTCCCCCTTAAGAATAGAAAAATTCATTTTAATGCTGAATAATCACCAATTCAATTAAAAAGAAAAATGAATTTGTTAGATTTTATTAATATGCCGAAAAAAACATGCAAAATTATTTATAGCAATCAGCAGATTTTTCAAAATTTAAAAATTTTTACTCATTTATCGTTTTTAAAGTATTTTGTGTTTAATTGAATGAAAAGATGAAAATATTCAAGCCGTAATTTAATCAAATGGTGTATGTATTTTTATTGAATTGTTAATTAAAATTAATTTAGCAAATTTGATTAAATTTTGAGCATTTAAAAATATGCGATTTTTTTACTTATTTCAAAAGAATAATGTTTAAAATACTTAATTTTATAATGAATATAATTTAAAAGTTAGAAAAAATTTTAAAAGCCTTTTTGAATGGATTAAAATACAAATGAAATATGATAGCGAAGTTAGTTCATGAGATATCTTAACAGGATATTAGAAAATATGTATTCTAAAACTTTAATGTATGGTATATACAAATAATCTTTTTTAATATAAAAATTTTTTCCTAATAAATAAATCTCATTATACAATTTGATATTGATATAATTGTAATTCTTTTTTTTAGTAAAATAATAATTGAAAAATAAAAATTGTTTTGTTAACTTTTTACACTAGAAATAGACTTTATAATATATCGTATTTTGATGAAATATTCTAACTAAGTAAATAATTTCTATATTTAGTGTATCTAGCAATCTGACATAGAAAATGTTTAGAATAATATTTGTTCATTTCACACTAAACTTGCTTTACAGAATTTTGCAATGTTTCCTGACAAACGCAAAATATTTTCAAATTAGTACCATTCCACAATATTTTCACAGTTAGATTAGAGCATAATTTATTTGAAAAATCAAAATATATGATAAGTAATGGAATGCAAGTGCCGCGAAAAACATAGGTTGCGCAAATATTTTTCGATAATATCTAATAAAACTAAAATATTTAAGACTTTATGTATATCTCTTAGCAAAAGAAACTACATTTATTGATAATGTTTTAAGTCTGATGAAATTAGAATCAAAATAGAAATTAAGTACATGCCTAGAAATAGTAAAATTAAGTGAAAATTAAATTTTGTATCGCATAGTTCTTCTTATAAATAATTCAATTCACATTTAAAAAATATCAAATAATAATTTTACATAACAAAGACAAAATTATTTTTCTGTTGTTGTTACTTATCTCAGGTTGTCTAGCTAGGCTAAAAACCATAAAACCAAAAATTTTTATAAAATGTGATGGGTCCCGAAGGACATCGTCTTTTTTAAAATTAAGGCAGGTTAAGATATGCCCAGGAGCGGCCATATTGACGGAATACTAAGGACAGTCCGGAAATGTCCTCTGCCCCTGCTGAAAGGTGGTTCCTCTCGTGTGCCCACTCAGATAGCAGGAAAAGGCAGTTTTATAAGATCTTGGTCTCAGATGGAAGGTCTATCCCCGGTCATTTGGCGAAGTACCATGGATAGTTGGGAGGAATTTTCATAAGCTTATTGAATTCAGTTTTTGCCAGGGAAGAAATCTCACTAGATGTGAGTTCTCCTCCTGAGTTTACTCCCTCCTTTGACGCTGATCTGACCAAGAAATTCGCTCTTTCATTCCGCACAACTCCCACGTGTGAAGGGATCCATTGGAAATGCACTGCGTGTTCGGGTGACAGTCTCTCAAGAAAATTTGAAGCACGGCTGTCAGTCAATATCCAGATATCCTTTAATTGATCCCTCACCTCTACTGCATACAGTAAACTTCTTCGAATGGCTATTAGCTCTGATCTAAACACGGAACAAATATCTGGGTTTCTTATTTTAAATTCTAGTTCTCCGGAGACTGTGTTTATGCATGCCCCACAGCCCGAGACTCCCCCACCCCTTTATTACCATCCGTAAAAATTTTCAATGAACATGGAGGGATATTATGGATTGTTTCGAGTGTTTTCTGTTTTTCTTTCTGGATAGAAGAAACTTCTGTAAACGTCGGTATATGCATTGTTAGATTATTATTGTTATGCTTTTAATGGGTTTGAACTCGCAGTTTGATCGGTATAAAGCTGGAAGCTAATTTGCGTCTTTGAGCTTCTTTCGAACATTTATTTTTCAAAAAATCCTTTCTTGAATTCTAGGTCATAACCACCGAAAATTCCCCAGCAACTATTCTTACAAACCTATACCCAGAAAGCATACGTGCAATATTCATTGTCCTCTGTTGAACAGTAGATATAATCGAACTTGGAAACATCCTGGTTTAATTGAAAAGTCCCAGAACAAGTCTTGCATTTAGGCTCGGAAAAACTTCAAAAGTGTTTATGAAATAAAAGCAAGATGCTTGAAATCAGTTTTAAATCAAATGAGTGAGGTACTAATTTTCGATATCTTATGTGAAATGCCTCATGATAACCGTGTTGAGATTGCCTGGGTATGATAAATATTTACAATGGTGTTCATTTTTATCATTTGATGATTAGAAGAGAATATCGGATTGAGCACTGCGCTCTTCCTACTGCTTGTCGACAAATTTTTTTCTTAGTAGTGTAATTTACTATAATATCTTCATGTTTGAAAACATGAGAAAACAAATAAAACTTTTTAAACAAATTGTTCTACATATATACATACATACATATATATATGTATATATATATTTGTATATATGTTCTATTTATGAATTGAATTATTTTTTGATAAAGAACTAGTCAGTTTTAAGAATTTTTGAGAAAATTAAGGCTACTCGTTTTTAAGAAATAAAGTTTTTCTTAAGTAACTCTAAGAACAAATTTTATATATTTTTGTATCCAAATTCTAAAAAAATAAATAACAAATACAAATAAAATGAGATTAATGTCAATATAAATTTAAATTGTCCTCACCGATTTTAACTAAACAAAAAGTGGATGTTTTGTCTTAAACTTTTCAACTTGTTTTTACTTCTGTTCTATTTTCAACGAGTTCAATTTTGGAAGCAATATCGCTAAAAATTTGAAAACTCCAATTATTTGTAACAACAGGTATGTTCGTGGTTTGAAAAACTTTTACAAACAAGAAAAATTATAATTAGAAAATACTTCTTTACTAATAATAAATTATGAATGGGTTTTTTTCTTATAGCCAACGAGACTCAAACATTCAATGGTGAACTTCACCTTGTTTACCGCCACCCGAAGAAGGATATTGGTAGGTAGGCAGCAAATTCATCGACAAATCGGATTTACTAATCCATCTCGATACAATGTGACGTAGTTGAAGGGTTATCTGACGTCATAGATATTTTAAATCAAAGAGAATTGAAATAAAGTGGCGTAATCATGATTTTAACTGCAATGAAAGAAGCAACCACTTAATGTTTAGGAATTTAATAGAATTTTTTTTCTATAATTGTAAAAGAACAAAATTAAGCAGAAGATTGAAATATCTATGTGACAAGTGACAGGATGGTATATTGATTATCTATCCTTATCGACAAGAAGTCTAAATTTAATTCAAAATATATGAACCAATTTAAGAAGACAATTGGTAGGGCTTAAACAGTTATACCAGTAACTATGAAAGGGATAGAGCAGAATTAACGCTATCTGACAAGATGAATTTGACAACCAGCTGTTGAAACCATCCAACAATGGCAACTTCAAAATCGTTGCATTTACTTATTTTTGTGAATATACGTCTCTATGTAATATTTCAACACACTGAATCTAAATAGTATTTTAACCGAAACATTTAAAATAATTCCAATTGGTACAAATTTTTATTTAGCCAAACGATTTCTTAACCAAAGAATGTCATTATTATCTTTGCATAGGTAAAATGGCAAAAATATCTGTATTCTCTTATTCTTTGTATCTTCTATACATTAAATATTTACTTAAAAATAAGAGTGTAGCAAACCCTTACTCATTCATAAATTTATATTTAAATAAATATTTCTTCAAATGTTATAAACATTTTTAATGTATCATCTGAATTGTCTCATTTAACTATGAAAAAAATGAATGTTCTATAACTCAACTTCTTTCGTTTGTCACTTCAACTACTGTTTGCTTAGGAAATCTGACTCAAATGGAACTAGTGGTTAAGATTCTTCTTCTTCTTACTAATCCTTCTGATCTAAAATCAGATCAGATACATGAGGTCGTCTGCTTTTAATTTCTATGTAGCCAAACTGGGTGTCTTTAGGCGATCCTAATGAAGTAGATCAGCGTAGTCTGAAAGATGTTTGGAATTGGCCTCTTCAATGTGGCATTTGGTGCAAACTCTGAAAATCTTGTCGCCATTAGAAAAGGTAAAGGATCTGAATAACTTTATTAAGGTAATCTAGATGGTATATTTATTCACATATGAGTAAATCCTGCATAGGGTAGGTTGTTATCACTTAAAAATAAGAGCGACTGCAATTTCTTATACAAATGAATTAGATTCATCAAATTAAGTAAATTTTGTTCAATAGGATTCACATCGCTTAGTCCAATAATAAGCTCAGAATTGTTCTAAGCTTGTTATTGGATTGAAAATCATGAAGGCAACATGAAGCATATCTATTTGCCGTATCAGTCATCGGAATTAAATATTATTTATTAAATATTTTTGACATTGAAATTGCAGCTTTTATTCATTGTTATGTATGGAAGAAGAATTTACCCGAATATCTGTGAAAGTTGATTATAATTTTATTCAATAACGTAAAAGATATTTAAAATTCTATCAGCAATTAATACCGTCTAATCATCATGCCAAAGACAATTCAAAATAAATTTTTGTATAACCACCTATACTTAGAATAACAGTCCTTTAAAAAAATTTAGAAAATAAAATTGTTTTACCTTTTTATTTATTAAATTGAAAATAAATATCTAAATTTCTAATGGTAAAATGAGGATATTTGAAATAAGCAAATCATGTATTTTCTAATTTTTGACTCAAATTATCTATTTAACTTTTAAAAATCAATAATTAATATTGAAGAAACTATAACTTAAGGATTTCTCACACACAGATATATTGACCCTATTTACGATTTAATCATTAGATTGCCCCAATATTGTTTTTCTTATCGTCTCCAAAAATTTAATGAACGTTTTTGTATTAAATAAATAATTAAAGATTTATTAATGTGGTTGAGTAGTAAATAAATAATTAATAATTAAAGATTTATTAATTATTTATTTACTACTCAACCACATTAATACATTGAAATACTTTAATAAATGAAAATTAATTATCTTATTTAATGAAATAAATATTGAATAGAATTACCTCTATTAATCAGAAATTTCAACTAATATATATATATATATATATATATATATAAATAATTTGATTATAAACTTATTATCTCACAAATCTCCTATCGATATGTGGCATATTATAGGTATATTTTTTTGATTTATTCTTTTCTAGCTATTAAGAATATCTTGTAGGAAAAACTCAATCATATTTTTTGCATTTACTAGATTGGAACCATCGAATATCAATCTTTACATAAAAAATACTTTTTAAAAATTATAAAGTCTTAAAAGCTTTTTTCTTCTAATGATGTTCATATGTCATTATCTGTAGTGTTTTTTGTCGTTGTCTCCCACTAAAAGAAAATATTATAAATGTGTATGAAATAAAAAAAAATATTTTCGTGATAATATTTTCGTTTTTTAGGTAATTCTAACTAATGCATTTTTTAAAAAAAATTACATAAAAAATTTTGCAAGAAACTGTTTTGAAAAATTGATGTGATTAATACTGGGTCAATGACCTCACAAATATTGATTTTAAAATATGAGCATGTGAAGCAAGAAATGCATTTAAGGGATACTTTTGTATATTTTCTGTGTAAAGTAAATTTTTTACAATATACTTTTAAAAAATAAATGCATTTTTTATTTTAATGTGATTGAACGCAATTCGAGGAAGCAAAGACAACTTATGTATTTTCTATTTTAAGTAATTATTAGTAAAATGAAAAAAAATCTCCCATTTTTAAAAACATATATGGATAATTCTCATTCCAAATGTAATTATTTCACTTATTTTTGAATAAAATTGAAATTCTTACTAGTGAACTAATTTTTAAATAATTAAATATTAAAAATAAATACTCGTGTTTAAATTCTTAATTTCTTGGGTTGTTGCCATAAAAAAACTGTTATTCACTGATATTTCGGAAGTTATCCAGATTTTTATAATAATAATAATAATTTCATGTGTTGATAATACATATATCAAAGGGGTGCATTTCAGTAGAAATGACCATTTTTTCATTCAAATGATTTTTTTTAAATAAAAAAATAAATGGCACATTTGTATATTACTCAGAAAATTGAAAATGAAATATCAAATAAATAAAACAAAAATGAATGGTATATTCGTACATTACTAAGGAAATTTAAAAATGAAATATCAATTAAATAAAACTAAAATGAATGGTACATTTGTATATTACTAAGGAAATTTAAAATGAAATATCAATTACATAAAACAAAAATGAATGGTACATTTATATATTACTCAGAAAATTCAAAATGAAATATCAATTAAATAAAACGAAAATGAATGGTACATTTGTATATTAATCAGAAAATTCAAAATGAAATATCAATTAAATAAAGCAAAAATGAATGGTACATTTGTATATTATTAAAGAAATTCAAAATGAAATATCAATTAAATAAAGCAAAAATGAATGGTACATTTGTATATTATTAAAGAAATTCAAAATGAAATATCAATTAAATAAAACAAAAATGAATGGTACATTTGTATATTACTAAGGAAATTCAAAATGAAATATCAATTAAATAAAACAAAAAGGAATTGTACATTTGTATATTAATCAGAAAATTCAAAATGAAATATCAATTAAATAAAACAAAAGAGAATGGTACATTTGTACCAATTAGTATAGTACTCAGAAAATTCAAAATTAAATGTCAATTTAAAAAAACAAAACTGAATGGTACATTTGTATATTACTAAGGAAATTCAAAATGAAATATCAATTAAATAAAACAAAAATGAATTGTACATTTGTATTAATAAGGAAATTCAAAATGAAATATCAATTGAATAAAACAAATATGTATGGTACATTTGTATAATACCCAGAAAATTCAAAATGAAGTGTCAATTTAAAAAAAAAAACAAAAATGAATGGTACATTACTAAGGAAATTCAAAATGAAATATCAATTAAATAAAAAGTCAGTGCTTACAAATACTGTTTTTTTTTGATTACACTGATAATATGCTTAAGAACAGAAACAAAATTTTTGAGTAATTAATATAAAAGCGATACAGAATACTATGTTATGAGTTATATCATTCTTTAAATAACTGAATATATTAAATATATTAAAGAAACTAAATTATGTAATGATATAAATATATCTACAAAGAGAAGCAATTAATTTAAGAATTTAATATTCCACATGATAAGAATGCCAGCCAAGAGTTTTCCCTATTCAAACCGGTTTCAAGTTTTGCATAGTCTCTTCTTATTTATTTATTTAGACTTACTAGTCATTACAGTTCTCCCATTTTTTAAAATTTTTTTTTATCATTATAGAGGTTTAAAGTTTCAATCGCCTTATTTATGATAAGAAGAAATAGCAAAACTCTCTCAACCAGCTTTAATTTCTACTGATTAAAGAAGACAATTTTAGATATGCTTGTAAATTCTACGAGGTTTTTACTAATGAAGTTTTTATTTTATCTTACTAATGTTTTGAGTAATTTTTCAAGAATTTCAAGTTTTCTCAAATTTATTTTCTATAAATATTTTTTGTATATGAGTGATATTTTATTTCTAGCTTTCTCAAGTGGAATAATATTTCACATATTTTCATATATTAATGTAGAGTTTATTAATGACGGAAAAGATTTCTTCCTCTTATTAACGGGTCTACCCCATGAAGAATTTTTGGAACATTACAAATTTAAAATTATTTTTCATTGAGATAAATATGAATGTATTAGCTCTATTTGTAAATATTGATATAAAGCAAAAATACAAAATATTGACTTCAATGCGTAAACTGTCAAATTAGGTGATTAGGAAAGACGAATATATTTAAACTTAGCTTTAAGTTTTATTGCGATAACAATTTTTCTTTTTTTTTTATATAAATAAAAATATATAAAGCTTATTTTTTATTTAAAAGTTTACTTAAACTTATTTAAATTTTTATATATGTTTAATGCAAGAAATGGACATTTGGTATAACAACAATGCTTAATAGTTTAATAAAATCCCTCTCTTAATAATCGATATAAACAAAGTCAAAAGAATATTTAATTATTTTAGAATCTCATTAATCTGATCAGAAGATATAAGGGCTTAGTACAATTTATATTCCTTATCTCTAAGAGCATTATTAACACTTTACAGTCTGCGGGAAAGGAAATTACTTTACAATGGATCCCTAGCCATTGCGGCTTGCCTGGTAATGAAAAAGCAAACAATCTCGCGAAAGAGGCTTCTTTTTTTAAACCCTCCAGATACTCCTACTGACCTGACAAATGTCAAACTCCTTATAAAACGGGTTATGCATCACCAGCGAAAAATTTATTACAAAGAGAATGCAGTCGATGTCTCTTGGAGGACCCTGCTGACCTCATGTATCCCCAGAGATCTACCTAAATCAATAGGGGTTTCCTACTTCAGGTTACTTACTGGGCACGATTTTCTCCAGAAACATCTATATCACATAGGGCTTGCGGATTCATCCGACTGCATTTTATGTAGGGAACATGTTGACATGGATGGCGAGCATCTGTGGAAATGTTCTGCCCTCCAGGAAACCTGCTTTTCTTCACATTTCAAGACGCTCTTCACTCCTGGAGATAATTCTTTTCTTTATTGGACTGCAAGACTTATTATGTTCGAAAGAGCCAACATAAGGAAGTAATTTTAAAAAAATATTCCCTATCTTTCTGTAATGTAAAATATTCTTGAAAAATTTTCAAAAACTCTATTTTATATAGCTCATTTTTTTACAGCGTACTGTAATATAAATGCATTAAGATATGTCCTAGAACCAGAAACACTTATTTTTTTAAATATAACATTTACTATAAATTCTTTAAATTTATTAGAACTTTACTGATTTTACTTATGATAAATGGTTTCTAATTCTCAAAGAAAAAAAAAAGAAACAGATTATTAAATTAAACTTTAGGAACAAAGGCCGTGGTAGCCTAGTGGGTAAGGTATCGGTCTTCCATCCGGAAGGGTGGGGTTCCATTCCCAATGCCGTCAAAGACCCACCGAGTACATGCGATATACGTGCTCGTTAAATCTGTGGAATCGAAAGTCCTGTGGTCGGTCGTTGAGCAGTTATCATGGGTGCAATGAGCTGGAGAAAATTCACTCCCCCTTCAGATCAATGCCAAAATTGAGGGAATGAATCCGCTGGTGCTCCCATCTATTGGAGGATATGAAGAGCAAAGTCATACTTTCACCTTCTTGATGCTCTGATTAAACGAAAGATGCTCCCAATTGACTTAAATTCTCATAGCCAAGGCATAGCGAGCTTGGCTTGTCCAAGTATCATTAGTAACAACAACTTTAGGAAGAAATATGTGTCTGCATTTTTTTACAAAAAATTTAGTGTCTTTTTATTCCAAAAAATTAATAATTTTTTAAAAATATGAAATACATTGATGAAACTAAAAAAGAAATCAATTCAATCGACACATTAATGTGAAAAATAAAAAATCTTTATTTTGTCTTTACAACAAACCCGAAAAAAAATTCTTTAAATCTTTATTTTCATCTTTAATCCTCTTTACGATTTATTTAATTTCTTTAAGTTGAAAATTTACTATTCTTCTGTAAGTATTATTATAATTGTTATTTTAAGCAGTTTAACGCCCTCTATTTCTTTTAAATAAAATAGCTAAAAAAAATAAGGATTTAGAAAGCTTTTGAATTCTTTATTTTAAATGACTCATTCTTGAAAAAGAAATTGTTATCAAGATATAGTTTTAGGATTTAATGCAATTATACATAAGGCAATTTTAAATCTATTTTTGTTACAATTGTGAAAATGTAGTTGAAGAGAAACAGATTACAGCATTCAAACTTCTGATTTAAATATTAAATCGTCTGGAATATTACATTCAATATTTTTTTATTTCGCGTAAAATACCATTTTTAGGGTCTAGTGCTAATAATTTAGCTGTGTTTCTTCAAATGAAATAGTATCTGTTTTCAATGATAATTAGATTGAGAAAAAGATTACAATTCTTAAAAGTGAGAAAAAATTAAAGGCAGCTTTGAAAATATTGATTAAACTCTGACTTGTGCATTATAATTGAGAAACAGGATGTATTTATTTTAAAGATTATATGAATTTATTTGGAAAATTACTGAGAAAGTATTTCGAATTTGTACATCAAATGTATTCAAAAGCTATATCGAAGGTATATGAATATATTGAATTAACTTAAAGAAATATTTTAAAATTATTTGTAATGCAATAAGAATGATCATGTGATGAAGCAAGTATAGATTACACATTATTGTAGGGGTAGCTTAGTGGTTAGGGCATCGGCTTTCTGCCTGGAAAGGTGGGGTTCGATTTCCAATGGCACCAAAGACCTACCGAGTACATGCGATATACGCAAAAGACCTGTGGTAGGTCCTTTAGAAGTTACCATGGGTGTAATGGTCAGGAGAAAATTTCCTCTCCCTTTAGATCAATTTCAAAATTGAGAGTGTGGATCCTCTGGTGGGGCCACCTATCGGAAGTATCTTAGAGTCGTTCTTTCACCTTCGTGTGTTCTGAATAAACGAAAGACGCACCCTAGTGACTTAAATTTGCATAGCCAACGGCAGAGGGAGCTTGGCCTGTTCAAGTGTCATAAGTAACAACAACATATTATTGAAATTGAACAGAAGTTTTAAAAAACTTATAAAATGAATACCAAGATTATAGAAATGAAATAATTTAATCGGTGTTAATTCATCAATTTAAAAAATAC